>REGM01000527.1:68312-90670 GCA_004194415.1 Aurelia aurita | reverse complement strand
TAATCATGAAATGCCCTGATTTCCAACCTGCTGTTTGTAGTTTTAATAATTCATTTAACGTTCCAGATAATTAGCACCAATCAAAACAAGTTTCGCTATTTTGTTATCTGACCGAGAAAAACTGAAGAAAGATGTCATAATTTGTTTATCCAAAAATTGTCGCACTTGTGCAATTTGTTCCTAATATACTTTTTCAACCATGTAATCATGAAATGCCCTGATTTCCAACCTGCTGTCTGTAGTTTTACTAATTAATTTTACATTCCAGCTAATTAGCACAAATCAAAACATATTTCGCTATTTTGTTATCTGACCCAGAAAAACTGAAGAAAGATGTCATAATTTGTTTAGCCAAAAATTGTCGCACTTGTGCAATTTGTTCCTAATGTGGTTTTTCAACCATGTAATCATGAAATGCCCTGATTTCCAACCTGCTGTTTGTAGTTTTAATAATTCATTTAACGTTCCAGATAATTAGCACCAATCAAAACAAGTTTCGCTATTTTGTTATCTGACCGAGAAAAACTGAAGAAAGATGTCATAATTTTTTTAACCAAAAAATTGTCGCACTTGTGCAATTTGTTCCTAATGTACTTTTTCAACCATGTAATCATGAAATGCCCTGATTTTCAAGCTGCTGTCTGTAGTTTTAATAATTCATTTAACATTCCAGCTAATTAGTACTGATCATACCAAGTTCCATTATTTCGTTACCTGACCGAGAAAAATTATAGACAAATATCGTAATTTATCTTGCCAATCATTTAATGCTATTCATTAGTACAGGATTGTCCTAATAACGAGTACCCCGTTAAAAAATCACTACAACTCCATTATAAAACCTATCATAACGTTTTCTTTTTGATCTCTTTTTTCAATGATCCAGATATATTTGAATAAAATGGCAGATTGTTAGGAGCCATACTCTTTAAGCAACATTTTAAATCCTGCCTTGGAGCCAAAATGTTGAGATTTTGTATTATCCTTCAAATCACAAATCATAGTTTGTGTTTCTTCTGACATTTATGATCAAATCAGAAGCCTATTATGCAAAATAAATTAATATAGTAATTATCAGTGCTTTTTGTAGTATTCTTTCAATCCAGGAAGCACTAAAAAGAACTAAATTTGCTCATTTAAAACCAATCACAACAGCAATACCTGGGAAAATTATTTGATTTTTTATTAACGTGCCAAACAAAATTCAAAGATTGGCCATGTAATCAATTTTTTGCGATTTTTCAAAAGGGATACATTTTGGGACACTAGATAGCTTATTGTTCACAATTAAAGAGATAATTTGTTGCTGAACGGGTACGGGTGTTAGTTTGTAGCAGATACAAATAAATTTACGTAAATATGCCCAGCGAAAACACTAGTTTATTGATGCTGTGTAGGTAAGGGTGTACTTGCTCTCATATAATCGATTTAGGCACCTCAGCCTTGAGTCAAGTTCACAGATGTTGATACTTTTTCTTGCTGTGTTTAGTTTATCCATCCAGCACGAGAAATGCACAGCACAGTTTTTATCAGCACAAGTTTTATCAAGAAATTAAATATGCTGGGGAGTGGTCGCCTGTGACATCATGCCCCTTTCTGGGGCTTGTTGCCAAAAAAATAAAAACAAGAAATAAACTGGATTGAAACATCATTTCCGGAAAAAATGATGCATAGATTATCTATTGAAGCTTACTTGGCTAGCTTATTATCTATTGAAGCTTATCTATTGAATTAAGATGGTCCACTTAAAAACCCACGAAATAGGCAAGTTTTTGAGGAATGCAAGCTTGCTTGTACGGAATCAATGAAAGATTGCTGTTCGTTTTTTGATCCACACAATTAAACTGAGCATTTTTAACACAAACAATCCTTTTGATATTGTAAAACCCGGTAAAAATCCGAAAATATTTTTAATAACTAGCGGCGTGGCCAGGACAAATTAACTGGGGGGTATTAAAACAAAGGGGTTTGGGGGCGAAGCTCCTGGGAAATGTTTTGAGGATACGCCCTCTACTTTGGTTTAGAACGCTTCTCTCGATCCCATGTTTGCCGGTATTAACATAGAATTTTTGATCATTTTGTGAAATTTATTCTCAAAGTTGGCATCCCCAGGAAGATTTTTAATTATACATCATTTTCTTTTGCTTAGAATCCCAATCTCCATCCCATCTTTACCAATTGGGAACTTTGACAATTTTGTACCAGTTTTCTATAAATCATCATCTTTGAAAAACTGTTTGCGCAAAGACCTTATTGTCTTAGAACGTTTTTTTGTTTTTGTTTTGTTTTTTTTATATATTCATCTAAAATTTTTACAATACATGTTACTACCTACTATACCTTCTAATTACTATACAACAATACAACACTACAGGGACGATACCAGGGAGAGCAAAAGACTATGACTACTAAGACTATGAGTACAATACATGTTACTACCTACTATACCTTCTAATTACTATACAACAATACAACACTATAGGGACGATACCAGCTTTAGCTTTAGCTAGCCAAAGAAGGGCACTGAAACTCTAAAAATGTTCCTGTTTTTTTTTTCAAAAAAATTTCAAACAGAAAATAAAGTATTCAATAGATGCACAACAATTATAAATTTTTTACCATCATATATATGGTATAGTAACTTAAAAAGTATGTATATTAGTTGGTTTTTATTAGCTCACTCTTCTAAAGAGTACGAGCTATCAGTAGTTAACTTAACAACTTTAAATGAGAAGTTTATTATTATTATTATGATTCCTTAGGCTGGCAAAATTTGTTTTCGACCTTTTAGTACGCTCGTTTTGATAAGGAAAATTCCATAAGTTTGAATCAAATTAATTCCATCAAGTCGGAACTGAATGACCACAGAAAACAATCTTTTGTGCTATCAACTCAAACAAAAAATAATTCTCAACTCGCAAATGTCCTCCTACTAAAGTTAACCAGTGGAGTCAGGGGCGCAAATGAGGGGGTGTGGGGGGTGTGACACCCCCCCAATAATTTCACCATCCGGTCCAAGTCGCTATTTAACAGGGATAAGGTCGGTCCTCATCCGGCTCTGAACTCGAACTGTTTCTATTTTTCAATAGTTCTAAATAGAGTTTTACCACCGCGCTTTAGCACAACCAAAGTATGTCCCGATTGTCGATTCTGCTCTGAACTTACCGCACTGTGTCACAGTAGGCCAGGCCATAGTGGTCCTGTTTCCGTAGAGGAACCAATTAACCCTATTCTAACCGGGTAAATTTTTTTGATTTTCTACTGGAGGGGCGTTTTTCGCCCCCCCCCCTAATTATCTCCGCAACTATAACAGGTATGATAATGAAACTTGCACTGTATCATAAATGAATAAAAGAGAATCCAAAAATAACATTAATTAGTCTTTAGTCACGTTACTGGTTGCTGGGCAACCAAAAACAATGCAAATTCTTACGAAATCGAGCTATTAGCATAAAAAGGTCTATTTTTACTAAATAACAAGGTAGAATCACGTTAAAACTATCCAAATACCTGCTTGACTTCCTTACTTTGCAGTTTCATGTAGTTTTATATCAATATGTTTGGTTCCTAATTGATTAACTAATTAATTATGGACAATAAGAGTCAATGCAAAATTGTTAGCGCAATAATGATTCTTAAATACCATCAATTTCGCATTTACTTGGTGAAATCCGACGTTTTCATCAATATTTCAATTCATTCCATGATTTTTCATGCAAAAATTACTAACTAATTAGAAATATGACGTCATAAAGAAGCCTTTAGAGAAGACGGCTAAGATGCTAGCAGAGAGAACGTAATGTCAGTTACAGTTATGTTTTGTTCCGTTTCGATCGTTGGCAAAACATTATGTCTGTTATAGTTGTATTTTCGTTAAATTGTTGCAGTTATGAAAATGTTATTTTTTCATTTATTGGCAACAACATTTATTTCGCGAAGAATCGGTCCCTCGCGAAAAAAACTCGGTCCTTTGAACGCACACCACCCTAAAACAATTTTGCATTTGCGCCCCTCAGTGGAATATTTCAAATGCAATTTGTAAACTATGTGGAAATATGACCAAAACAAAGTGAATGACAAACATATCTAGTCAAATTGAATAGGAAAAGTTTTATGAACAAATATAATGACAACTTGCGGAGTTTCGGTTACGAATAGAAAGCTGTTGCGTGTAGACTTTGATAGGAGAGTATCCGGCAGTAGGCAACAACTGGTACAGGACTACAGGAGGGACTTTCCACAACTAGGCCTATATGCCACAACGGGTTGGCAAAACGACAATCACATCTGAGCCATTGATCAGACTTTCAAAACCAATTCAAAACACCGCACCTGCTTTGGCTTAAGAGAAAACATTGTTTATGCGACGACAGAACAGTTGCAAATCTTTGAGCAACTGACAGAAACTCCAGAAACCTGAGCTGTCTCCTGTCTGCGGCTGCCTATCTCCTTCATTGCAAAACATACCGCAGCTGTGGCCTAACGTAAAACTGCTGCATAAATTACGATTTCTATAATTTATGACACCCACGGAGAGAGGGTGTTTTGATGGTCATGTGACCAGCCGAGATGCCAGGGCCTTTTCGTGTCCGTCCCAATATGACAAAAGACCCTGAGGATGATGTTGATGATATAAGGCATTAATGTGCTTGCCTGTGATGCATTTACACGACAAGCAAATGCATCGGATGTTCCGCGCTCAAGGGTATACTTTTTCGGACTTCTAGTCTAGCCAAGGGTATGCTTTTTGGCAATTTTAGTCTAGACCAGTCTAGGCAAGGATATATTTTTTGGCAATTTACGTCCAGGAAAGGCCAAATGTTCTTAATTTGTGTCTAGAAACCTCCAATTTTGGCGATTTTGGTCTAGAGAAGGCGACATTTTGGTGATTTGTGCCTAGAAAACGGCAAATTATGGCACTTTTGGTCTAGAAATTAGTCTAGCCAAGGGTATCATTTTCACAAAAATTGGTCTAGCCAACGGTACCATATTGAAGATGCTCGCGGCATACCCCTATCCGAAATTTGTCCAAAAACCCGTGAATTTTTGTTAGTAGCGAGGCACGTGGTAGGTAGGCTACTGGTCAAAATTCTAAAATCTTTGTTTTAATTTAGATTGTGAAGAAAATTTGTAGAATGGGTCAGATTTGTCTCCTGCTTTAAAATTTTTAGTAAAAATTCCATTATCAGATACAGTTTCCAGGGCACCAGAAAAGTTCAAAATATGCGTTACTGTGTTACTGCAAGAACTTTTTATTTTTAAATTTTCATGTCTTTCCAATACATCAAACTGATCTCTAGAGCCTATGAAGTAGGTTGCAAGTGGTTAAATTAGCTTTGAGAAACCTAATTATAATTTTATGAAAATTTTCCTAAAAATGCCCTGACTTCATCCTGACACATGCACATTCAAGCCTGGGTAGCATTTTACTGCTGCCTTTCTTGCAATATTGAGGGTTTTCGCACTACTCTACATACTTTTAGGAACAATTTGATATATAAACATAAACATTTTATTTTGGAAATTTTTGTAAAAACTAAGCTACACAAGTGCGCGGAAAACACTGTTTGAGAAAATAAGCTTCAACGTTTTGAAACAAGTGAAAGGTTGGATAATCAGCAAATTTTGATCAGAATATTAGCATTTTTTGGTCACATTTATTCTTTTACTGCATTTGATTAATAATAATAATAATAATTAGAGTTAGCCGCTCCCAAATTTGGAAGCAATTGGCAATCATTGACTGTTACTATTGACTGTTACAATAGTTAAAAATTTAATTCCATTGCTTTTAAATTCTTTTCTCCTTCATTTACTAATTGATCCTTCCGCAGCATATTGTTTTGTATCGTGATTCACCCATGTTTGTTTTGACACAGATATAGTTTGTTTCAGAATGAAATCTCAACTAAGGCTGCAGACAATTCATGTGGTCTTTAACTGTACTTCTTGAAGAATTATTCAAATATTGGCTTCTCTACTGACATACTGCCGATAGATCAGAAGGAATTTCACTCAGGGATCTCTTTTTTGGGGTTTATATAATACTACAAGTTATGTGTCGATTCAAGTGGTCCAATAAAGTACACTTGTTAGTGGTATAGTAGCAATGCTGTAGGAATGCACTGTTCTATCAAATCATATTTCCACTGAATCCAAAAGTGCTAGGTAACCAGGGAACTTCAATTGCACTCTATAAATCCATCTTAAAAGAAGCACCAAGTTTATTGGTTATCTATCAGCCTCGTCCCCAGGGCCTTTTCTCGTACGACAATAGGCCCTGGGGACGAGGTTAGCTATCTACAATGCGAAAGCATGTTGATTTTAATTATTAATTTAAAGTTATCCTAATTGTTATGTTATTTGGTGACCAAAACTAGACTCCAGAGATGTATTCATTGTTTGTTTTTTCAAGCAAGTAACTGTCTGTAAGACCTGTTACATGCATTTTGATTGTTGAGTGTCTGAGCTTAAGCAATACCTTGGTCATGCGTAAAGATTTTTTCGGTTCTGATGTCTTACCATGCATGTCTAATTAGAAGGGAGCTGATTTTCCTTTTACTACATATATTTGAAACCTTCAAAGATGAAGGTAGAAGTAAAAGATCCATCAACTACATCACTTTATCTCTTCCCTACACCCAAGAGGGGAGCATACACTAGTTGTTGTGGGATTGTGTTGAATTCAAATTCCAAAGAGCTTAGCATCTCTACTTGCAAAATTTTGGAGTATTGCAGATTTTGTAAATAATTTTGTTGAATAAGTTAACTATTTTTGGTTGTTATTTTGAAATTGCAGCAAAAAATTATCGTTTTTTAAAGATTAGCTGTCGAAAGAAAAGCTAAATTCACTAAGGTTGAGCAACGAAGATCTAATAATGAATTGAAAGTGTATCTGAATTTGCAATTTTTTGCGATTCCATCAAAATTATCTCTACGAGAAAAGGTTCTGTTTTTAGTTTGCAACAATTCCTGCAGAAAACATTTTTTGGAGGTCAAGTGATAAAAATTAGCCCCTTTGACACCAGAAGACGAACAAATCGTCAGGAAGGACAAGTTGTCTAAGATAATTCTTCTAAATCGCGAGCCACCTTAAGTGCAGATCCACCATAAAAGTACCGCTTAAGGCAACCTCGTTCCCAGGGTGTTCTTACGTCATACGCTAGTCACGAAGCCGAGTGAACACCCTGGTACACATTGCACAAATCTGTCTTGAAAATGGACAGATTAGCAGCCATTATGAATTTGCGGTTGGCAGGGTAACGCTCATTATGCAACCTCGTTTCCAAACAACAAAGTAACATTGTAGTGGTTGTTGCTTAGTGACTAGATTATATTGTTGCTATTCGAATAATTAGTAAGTTTTCGAGAAATAGTTCGTGTTATCTATTGTTTTCGAATAGCCAATCATACATACATACATACATACATAAAATATTTGTTGAGGCAGGTCAGGTTTGGGTCAACCCGAGGGCTGGTGTGGACCTGCCATAAAAGTAAATAAAACCTAGTTACAACTTTTTATCGATTTCTAAAAACAAAATAAAGTGTGTTTTCAAGCCTTTAAAAATATTTATAATTTGAGTCCATAAATGTTGTAGCCACTTGGCCTTTATCAAACTGGATTGTATTTAGTTTGTGTCCACATGATTTTAGTTTTCTTTTGAAGCTTTCGAAAGTCTTCAATTCTTTCATCTCTGGGGGAATCACTCCCCAAACTGCTGGACCCCTAAATCGAATGCTAAGGCGACCACATTCCGTTCTAGGTCTTATTTGTGTGAAACAGTTCTTGCTCCTTAACTCACGAGCTGGAGTCTCTTTCCTTTCAAATAGATCGACTAACTGTTTAGGCAAGGACTTGGTATGAATTTGGAACATAAGGGAAGCAAGTCTTCTTTTATAGATGTGAATTAATGGCTTCCATTGCACCAAGTCAAGAACTTCATTTTCACTCGTTTTGCTGGGGATACCATGTATCAATTTAGCAGCTTTAATATGCAATGACTCTAGCTGATTTATTAATGAAACATGTGATGTCGCCCATATCGATATACAGTATGATACGGTGGATACAATCGCTTTGTAATAAATTTCCTCCAGGACTTTGCTTGGTAACCCTTTCAAACGTTTCAGTTGTTTAAGCTTTGCGGCATACTGTTTGCGAACTGCATCGACCTGTGGTCTCCAGCTTAGTTTGTTATCAATTAACACTCCTAAACATTTTGACTGTTCCTTGAACTGTATAGTAGATTCACCAAATTTTATTTCTCTCATTGGCCCTATGAAGGGGGTGCCAGAAATAAGCATAGCCTCAGTTTTACCTGCGTGTACTGTGAGTTTGTTTTGCTGACACCAGTTATAAAACTTTACCAATATTGAGTTTAAAGCGTCAACAATAGTTTCCACATCTTTTCCGATATAGTAAATCGTTGTATCGTCAGCAAACATATGGATATGGCCATCAAATTGCAGAACAGCCACTTGTATCCCAGAGTAGAGGTAGCGCAACGAACTCACTCTGGGGACGAGATTGCGCTTAAGGTGGATCTTCACTTAAGAGAAATTAGCAATTGAATAGACTAATTCAGATTTCTCCCTTAACCCTCTCCGTCTTTGTGGTCCACTTGTGGACCCAGCACACATTTTTTGCTAAAAATTGAAATTTTGTCAAATTGCTCCAAAATTGGTACAGAGCCTATTTCAAATGTGCTGATTACGAATATGAGCGAAAATTTAGAAAATATTGTCACCGAAGTGGATCAAATGGCACACAAATGGCACAAATGACCAAACATTGATATTGCGTGGAATTGTCTCAAAATTGGTACAGAGCCTATGTCAAATGTGCTGGATACGAATATGAATACAAATTTTGAAAATTTTGTCACCAAAGTGGTCCAAATGGCGCACAAATTGGTACAAATTGCCATAAATCGAGATTGCATCAAATTGCTTCAAAATTGGCACAGAACCTATTTCAAATATGCTGATAACGAATATGAACGAACATTTTGAAAATATTGTCACCAAAGTAGTCCAAATGGCACACAAAGTGGCACAAATCGCAATAAATCGAGATTTCATCAAACTGCTTCAAAATTGGTACAGAGCCTATTTCAAATATGCTGATAACGAATATGAAAGACAATTTTGAAAATATTGTCATCAAAGTGGTCCAAATGGCACCCAACATGGTACAAATGATCAACATTTTAAATTGCTTGGAATGGTCTCAAGATTGGTACAGAGCCTATTTCAAATATGCTCATAACGAATATGAACGACAATTTTGAAAATATTGTCACAAAAGTGGTCAAAATATCACCCAAATGGCACAAATGATCAACATTTTAAATTGCGTGGAATGGTCTCAATATTGGCACAGAGCCTATTTCAAATATGCTGATAGCAAATATAAACAAAAATGTTGAACATATTGTCACAAAAGTAGTCCAAATGGCACCCAAGACGGCAGAAATGATCAAAATNTACTAAAAATCTTCAATCGTTGATTGTGAGAAATCGGAAAGCAGTAGGGACATCAGTCCAATTTTGGTGTATTATGTGTATAAATAGCAATTGCTTTGTAAAGAAAAATTAGCGAAAAGTGATGACGTCATCACACAGGAATTCAAAGAATTTGCGAATGCGTAGTGCCTAAATACGCACAATCATACGTTTAAATTACAAAAAAACTAGTTGGTTGGATAGAGGACCAAAAGTAGTATATGTTCCTCGTCTTTCATCATTTTATCACATTAGCTGTAGATTTTAATAGGATTTATTCGAAATTTTACACAGACATCTCTCGAAAATTGATTGTTTTTTCCCCCCTGGAATGAATTTAATTTTTCTAAAAAATTAATCTTTGATTGTAAGAAAGATACAAACTAAAAGTCAGAAAGTTTCAACGTTGTAAGTGCACTTAGTAAAAATCCACAGAAGAAAAACCGCTAGGGGGGGCTGATTCAGCCCCCCCCCCCTAGGCTTGATAGGGTTAAAGTGGATCTTCACTTAAGAGAAATTAGCAATTGAATAGACTAATTCAGATTTCTCCCTTAACAAGCATAAATTTCGGCATAACTTTGATTGTCTTAACCCAATTTGCAATTGTGGCATGGCCAAAGAGGATAACAAGCACTTCTTCCTGCACTGCCCACTTTTCAATGAGTTGCGTCATGATCTCCTCAGTCAGCTCTCTCAAATATTGAATAAAGATGCATTGAATTTGGATACCAAAGAACTATTTCATTTAATTCTGTATGGAAGCCCTTCCCTTTCCATGATAGATAATAGAATGATAATAGAAGCAACTATCCAATATATTGCGAATTCCCAACGTTTTAAACAGCAGAGGCTGTTTGGAGAGGTTGATCGATTTTCTGTCTGACCTGGATTGTGTTTTCTTAGTTATAATAACGTATCAATTGGGTAGTTGGTCTTGCTGAACAACGGTGTCCGACTAACCTGATGCCGATTTTCGGTAACCGAAGAAACCATAAAAGACCAACTATTTCTCTATCATTCAAGGGATCCGTGTTGGGAGGGTGGCAGATCTGCCGTTTATTAAACAGCCTCAGTTCTTCCTTGTCCAGAAATCAGGCTTTTGGTTTATTTTTCTTCTATCTGTAATTTTTTCTTTTGTATTTAATTCCTTTGTAAATTGTAAGTGTCACTCATTGTGGGATCTCGCTGACTACGTGTACTTTCCTGCAAAGAGTGGCACAGTAGTTGTATTCTGTTCTATGTATTAGTGTTTGTTGTTTTAATTGATATAAAAAAATAAAAAAATAAAGAGATTTCTGTTGTCATATATTTTATATTTTAGGCTTCTAAAGAGTGAAACTGGATAGTACAAAGTAACCTAACACTGTTTTCTGCATGTTTTGGAATATATCACACTAATTTATTCAAACTCTGACGCCGTAAAGATAAATAGCCTCATGAATATTAAGATTTGCCGATGTCAACGAATATAAAGAAACTATATATCAAATGAAAGTAATCTTCAAGAAAAATCGAATGGTGTATTTAGCGTTATGATTTGCATTAGTTGCGAGAAATTAGCGAGCTTTCTAAGATTTTCTTTGTGACATGTCTCAAAATACGGGCATCTGAAGGTCATGTGGTGCAACAATGGATAATGACTTTTTTTAAATTGGGTAGCCAATTAAGTTTTATTAAAAGTGATAAAGCTGCAGCTTCATGCCTACACTAGCGGCGAAGATGTTTGAGAATGTTTGGTTGGGAGGGGGGCGAAAAAACGATCCCCCTGATCCAAATATGGTTTAGAAACTCAAGTCCAGGGATGGTAGGCAGTTTCTTCAATATTAGTACATTTTTTCTATGAAAAGTTTTGTATGGGTTTCTTAAATGTTTAATGCTCTAAATATACCGGGTGTCCCAAACAAAGTTTCCTCAATTTGAACAGTTACAGAAAAACAACCACTGTTTTGTTTTGAGCAATTTAAGCAGCTAACGTAGATCCAAATAACTTTTCAGATTATTTTGCAGATCAAAAGACCAAAAGTGTGGATTTTCCATTATTTTGCAGATCAAAAGTATGGATTTTCCGCAAACCTTCAGCTCGAGAAACCTTCGAAAAGGGAAAAATCTAGCGATATAACTAAATGTTCCATGTTTTATATCGCAGGTGAGAAGAGCACACACACGCTTGCCAATTGGGCCTTCAGCAAGTGCAGACCACTGGGCCTTCAGTCTTGTCTTAGGAAGCCATTTGTTTCCAAAGATCAAGCAAAATTGTGCTTTTTTACGAGCACAACAGACACATTTTATCTTGTGAGGTCATTTTTTGAAGTTCAAGATCCTTGATGTTGCAATTTGTTAAAAGAGTTCGATTTCTGTGGATTTTGAGCTGCATGTTTAACCCTATCAAGCCTAGGGTATTTGATGCTTTAGGAAGACAAAGGGTATTTGATGCTGATTCGGCCCCCCCCCATTTTTTATTCCTGTTCTGTACAACATAGAGCCATGAAGCTTGGCATATGTATAGTACATCATGAGATGAACCAAAAAATGAAATCTATTTTTAGATATGTCACGTGACCTGCACATGACGTTACAATGTTACAATTTCAACATCATAAGGGTTCAGTACTAAACATTTCAATTGCTGATTACCAGAAAACGAAAAGTAGTAAGGATATCAGTCCACTTTTTACGTATTCTATGGTCAAATTGCATTTCCTTTGTAAACAAAATTTATTAAAAAATGATGAAGTCATCACAACAAAATTCAAAGAATGTGCGCATGCGCATTGCATAAATACGGTGATCTACTCTTCCAAATTTCAAAATAAGTAGTCAGTTCGATAGAGCATCTAAAATAAGTTATTTTCCTAGCTTCACATTGATTTCCCACATTTCCTGTAGATTGTATTAGGGTTTATTCAAAATTTGTGGCTGACTTCTTTTGAAAATGAATTTTTTTACCCCCTGGAATGAAGTTTATTTTTATAAAAAATATATTGTTCGGTGTAAGAAAGATAAAAAGTAAAAGTCAGAAAGTTACAGAGTGGTAAGTATTGCATAGCTACTTTCATTTATTGTATTTATTAGTTTATAGCCTCGTTTCTATGTTTTGTTCCGTCATGTTTGATTAGCCTCGTTTCTAGATAAAGTAATCATTAGAGCTCATGGCTGACTTCTGAGAGTTTCTATCAATGTTTTTACACTGTTTTATCTGGCGACGAGCAGCGAAATCTTCATAAAGATGAACCCACTTGCCAAATCAACGGGAACTCCAATCTTCGACCCAGCAGAACACGATGGAAACACACTACAAGCATTTACTGACTATGTAGAATCGTGGGAAATGTGGTACGATGTGGCCTTGATAGGTGAATTAAAAGATGATGCAACGGACGCTCAAAAGAAAGAACACAAAGCCAAGGTATTTCGCATGTGTGGCTATACAGGTGAGCGATTAAAAACAGATCTTAAAGCTGAATACAACCAAGATATGCCCAAACTAAAATCTGCTGATTTTGATGATATGGTAAAAAAGCTGCATGACAGATACCAGCCTACTCAAAATCAGGTACTTTTGCACTATCAATTTCACCAACTCAAACAGGAACCAGGTGAGAAAATCGATGTTTTTATCAACAAAGTCTGTCAATATGCTGATAAATGTGCATTTAAGTGTACAAATACATCCTGTACTGAAAAAGTCAAATCCATAAGACCCTCATAAGAGATCAAATAATAATTGGTACCAACATAGCTAGTATTCGAGAAAATGCACTTGAAAAGGAACATGATTTGGGCACTTTGATTTAAACGGCAAGAAAAATTGAGGCCACTGAAGAAGCAACAAAACTGATAGACTCTGAATCTCATAGTAACTCTTTTCACATCAACAATGTTGAAAATGAAGACCCCCAAAATACACCAATAAACAAAATTGGGAAAAACGGGGCAAATATTCCCAAAAAGCCCAACGAAGGGAGAATTTCCAGGAAAATTTCAAACCTACCCAGGGTGCTAACAAGGTCATGTGTTGCGCTGGCTGTTGTAGGAGCAACTGCGACAGAGGCCCAAACTGCGCAGCAAAAAATGCTTTCTGCAATTCATGTGGAAAGAAGGGCCATTTTTCTGCTGTCTGCTTGAAAGCGGCAAAATGGATTTCTACAATCACATCCATCAAGCTTGATTCTCCAAAAGAAATCCACACCATCTCAAGCAGTCACAAACAAGCAGAAATCAGCGTTGGAAAAACAAAACTCCAGGCGCTCATTGACACTGGGGCAGAGGTCAATAACCATATGGAAGTGCAATCATAACCCCAAAAGGTCAAATCACCCTGGACACCACATGGAATAATACCACCGAGAAAGCGACATGGGTTGTCATTGATAACAAGGATCTCCACGGTAACCCCTGCAACCTCATCTCGTGCAAACTCGCGGAATCCTTAGGCATCATCTCCTTCAACAGCCCTACAAGCCTTTTCAGTGCTATTTCCAGCCACAACAGTCAAAGCCAATGTGGTAACAATGACTTTGAGAGCCTCAAAAACAAAACCCAGCCATCAGTCACAAGCATCTTATCAAAATATGAGGATGTCTTCACTGGTCTTGGGAAACTCAAAGCGAGCCCGGTACACTTTCACTTGAAACCCGATGCTAAACCAATAATTCAGCCACCACGAAAGATCCCATATCACCTCCAGCCTAATTTTGAGAAAATCATTCATGAGATGGAAAGTGATGATGTCATAGAGCAGCACTATGGGCCAGTGACACGGCTTGCAAATCCAGTTTTAGTCCCCAAACCAGATGGAAACATAAGAATCACAGTGGATCTGAGGGGCCTCAACCAAGCCCTCCAAAGCCCCCACTTACCCATACCTCGGGTAGAAGACATCATGCCTATGTTCAACGGAAAATCTATCTTCAGCAAGCTTGATCTCAAAACAGCATTTCATCAACTTGAACTCGATCCAGCATCCCACCCATTGACCGTTTTCCGGGCAGGTGACCGCCTCATGAGATACAAGCGACTCACCATGGGCACCTTACCGGCATCCGGAGAGCTCAACCAAAGGCTTCGCCCCATCCTTGCCAACATACCAAATTCAGCAGTGATTCAAGATGACATTGTGATTGCATCAACCGACATCGCAAGCCACAACACATCACTGGAACGTGTCCTTGCCGCCTTAGCAAATACAGGACTAACAGTCAGTCCAAAGAAGTGCCTCCTTGCTTCCCCTGAAATCCCCTTCTGGGGATTCAAAATCACAAAAGATGGCATTAAACCAGATCCCCAGAAAGTCGACAAAACAAGGATGAAGTCAAATCATTCCTCTGCATGATTCGCTCAAATGGGCAATTCATTCCAGACCTCGCAGCAGCTACAGCCAACCTCAGAGAGCTAACAAGAGATAACAATACGTTTGTGTGGTCAGAAGCCCAAGAAATTGAGTTCCAAAATCTCAAGAAGGCCTTCAATGCAGATGTCCTACTCCGACACTACGACTCAAGTGTCCCAACCTATATCTTTGTTGATGCCCATTATACAGGCCTGTCTGCAATCCTCACAAAAGGAACCTCCCTTGATGCCACGAAAGCAGTCGCTATAGCATCCCGCACCACAACAGATGCTGAAAAAAATTATTCACAACTTGATTTGGAAGCAACAGCTATCGATTTTGGTCTTAGACAATTCAGGCACATTCTTGTTGGAGGCCCACCAGTTACAGTTATCACTGATCAGCAGCCCCTAGTGTCTCTATGGACCTAAACAAGAAAACCACCGTCTCGAATTGAACGTATCCTTCTTCGCCACCACGATATCAATCATCGTGTTATTTGGCGCAAAGGAAAGGACAACCCTGCTGATTGCACCAGTCGACATGCCATTCCTATCGACAAACTGCCTGCATGTATTAAGGAAGAAGCAAAAGAGCACCAGAAGCTCCTTTTTCTTCTGCATCAGCCAATCAGATCTTCCATCTCTGAACAACGTCTACACCAAGCTCAGCTCAATGATAGACAGATGGAACGTCTACGCCATTTCATAGCACTTGGTCAAGCACCACAAAATGATCTTTAAGGTGAATTGTTCAAGTAAGTTACCCCAATCTTCATTGAAATCCCAACAAACCAGTGAAAAATGATTGTTTTGCTAATGAAGATGAACGATATCTGCAAACATTTGTTACAAACTTACATCAATGAAAGAATTTACCATAACATAAAACTGCAGTGTTTAAAAGCAGGACGTTGCAGAGGAGCGTGATAACTTCTTTTCATGTGTGCATTACTGAAGAGATAAAATCACAAGTGTCCATTTTCATCAGATATTAACCAAATCTGGTTATAGTAGGTTCCAAAAGGCTAAAAGTGACAACATCTTTTTAAGTCTAAATGAATAAATTAACTGAATGAATGAATTAAAAACAAGGAAGTAGGTTTCTGTATTGCAGCATGGGTCTTCTTTGATAGTTTTGGAGCAAAAAAAAATTCTCAATTTTAGGCAATTTTTGCAACCAAGGGTTTCACATGTGTTTCTTAAATTTTTAATGCACAAATATTTAGTCTTGTAACCGTAGAATTTTGTCGATTTTATTAAAAGGTCTTCAACAAAAAAGGCATAACAACAGCAAATTAGATGTGCATCATGGTAGCTATAGTTGCTATATAAAGGATGAGGGTATTCCATAATTCCAGGAGTCCATCATTCCATTCTTCTATGAGCTCCATTATTCCATCAGTCCATCAGTCCACGATCCGTCTTTTAAAGATAGCCAACATGAATGGCTTCTACGTTGAAAATGTATTTGTTTGAATTCATGTCTAGAAAACCAAATTGCGAGGACTCGAATTGCCTTAAATTTGTTGGAGGTATTTGCCTTTACGAGCTACCTGGTTGTGAAGCATTACCTGAATTTGTAAGAGATAATTATCAAATTGAATTTTTATCTTGCAAAAGTCCTTGAATCTGTCACTTCTATCTGTAATAAGCTCTTCTTAACTTTCAGGACTCGAGATGTCATTATGGGTAGACTAGTTCTTTTAAACGCTCAGATCGTCAAACAGAGAAGGTTCTGTATTTTACGATAGTATTGTTACGATAGGTTAGTTATGACACACAAGATCCTTCATGGAAACTGTCCAGACAATTTGCAAAATAAATTTACACTGAGGTCCCAGATTTCAGGCTATTCTACAAGGAATAGCCAAAATCTGCATCTACCTAAACCTCGATTGGAATTTACTAAAAAGAGTTTCCGATTTACAGGAGCCTCGGCATGGAACGAGATCCCGCAACAGTAGAAAAGACTTACCGTCTCTAAACTGCTTAAAAAAAGAAGTCAGACAACTCCTCACANACGATAGTATTGTTACGATAGGTTAGTTATGACACACAAGATCCTTCATGAAAACTGTCCAGACAATTTGCAAAATAAATTTACACTGAGGTCCCAGATTTCAGGCTATTCTACAAGGAATAGCCAAAATCTGCATCTACCTAAACCTCGATTGGAATTTACTAAAAAGAGTTTCCGATTTACAGGAGCCTCGGCATGGAACGAGATCCCGCAACAGTAGAAAAGACTTACCGTCTCTAAACTGCTTAAAAAAAGAAGTCAGACAACTCCTCACAAGCTGACGTGGATGAGTGCGTGTTGGTCCCTGGGGCCTCGAGATGTTTTGGGGAATGGTGCTCTGTAGATCCTGATTTGGTCTGTTTTGGACCGGGCCGGGGCCTGTGGGGTGCCGTCTTTCGGGATGTTGTGGGGTTTTAGGGGGTTTGGGCGTATTCATGTACCTTAGTGAAAATTAAAGCACGACCCCTAGGAAGAGCAGCCTTTTAGGTTTTTTATATTTATAATTTAAGCTTGTATACATTGTAGTAGCTGATAGGGCATCGTGCCTAAAAATTTATGATATGATATGATAATCATTCGGTTGGGGACCTACTAATTAGCGTAGACTGTTAAAATCAACAGATCAATTATTAATCTATTCCCAACAGGTTCCATCTTTTAGGCATCAGGCAAGGCTATGCTTCAAAGAGCACATTAGAAACAGGTAGTACCTAATTGAATGCTAAGTCACTAGACATTAGATATTGTCCTACGAATTAGAACATTTATCAACACTATTGAGCAGTGAGAATTGGTGCAGCAGCTAGAAACAGCGAAAAGCTCCAGATGCATTGTGGTATTGTTTTTGCCACTGTTTTTCTTTTACAGTTATGGAATATTGGTTTCAGTGACGCTGACGAGCTTGGTAAGATGTTTTGTTCTTTTAATATGGGTATGCAATTATTTTGTATACCTAGGAAACAAATAGTTTGACCAAGTATTGAAAGTTTTCATTAAATTCTCATAATTTGAGTGCGTGGAGTTTGTCAAGAGTTTCTTCATAACATTCTTGATGTTTACATCCTGTGCCCTCATGAACACTTCATAAAGAATTGTTGCCTTTCCTTCCTTTATCACTTCATCCGTCACTCCCTCCTACCTTACGACCTGCAACGCAAACTATGGTTGCATCGATTATTGGCTAAGCCAAAAAGAGCTTGAGCAATTAAAAAATTCAGCTGTCTATCAATTTGACTAAGTATTGGAAATATACTGGTTGTGCCAAAAAGGACTTGACACGTTTGAAAATTCGCTATACGGAAAATACTTGATAAATTGGAATGAATCAAAGTTTATTTGATAACCGAAAGGCTGAAGTATTGTTTGTCATTGTTGTCCGACTTTTCTGAGCATTGGAAATATAGGTAAAATCCAGTTAACAAGCAATCCATTATTACGAAATGTGTAAAAAGAGGTCGAAAAACCCCCGATCAAAATCATAAAGAATCTTCTAACATAGAGCAAAACAAGGCTTGCAAGGCTGCGCATTTGGCGTCGCGCTGGTCCGCTGTAGTAATTCGCATTAGTCAGAGAAGAAAAGAGAAGCTCTATTTAGCCCCCTCTCTATAGAGCCCTCTCTCTAATAAGTTCCTGCTTTCCAAGCCAAAATTTCAAATAAGCCCCCTGTTTATTAAGGCTCCCGTTTACATGTAACACAAAAGGCTACTAAAGATCTTCGGCTTTATTATACTTGAATAATGTAAATCATAATTTTAGTGTTATTTGGGTTCATCACTACGTTGAATTCGTGTGTTTTACTTCCAAAGAGCGTATGTTGATTCCGGAAGATATAGTAAAATATCCAAAAACCAATAATTCTAGCCCTGCAAAAGATAGGGATCAAATGTTGCAAGGAGGATTGTAATGACGATCATATTCAAGTTAAAAAAGAGACAGTTCCATGATATTATTGATATTTGATGACAATTCCAAGTATTATTAAAGACATTTCCAATATATATTACGACAATTTCATATTATTATTTGAGATGTAAACGGTTGGACTAGTATTATTATTATAAGAACGTTTTGATAGGATCTCCTATTATCCTCAGCTAAGAAACTACACGTGCAAATTTATTTTTAAACAGATAATTATTCCAACAACATGCATAGTTAATTGTTATCATCAAATCTACAAATAAGGAGAGTTCCGGTGAATAACAGTGAGTTAGAAAGTCCCAAATGAATCAAAACAAAGAGAGTCGAATAGAAGAATTCTGAAAGTTTAATGACGGGCGACCCCAGCTCCCATTTTGCAAACGAAGAAAGTAATCCCAATCAGCACATCTACAGACTTTCGAGAAAACTTCGTCAGTTTGTTATCCATAGTAAACAGGCAGTTTTCTCAATCTCAGACGTACTAAATGGAGAGGGAGAACAATGCGAAGACAAAAATCATATTTGGTTATTCCTAACACGTACCTTCGTGTATAGATATGAATACATTTCATTTCCCTCAAGAGTTAACAAATGGTCTTTACAAAAGTATTGAATAATACAGTTTGTTGCTTTAATATTCGCATCTTAACTCTTGAGGGGAGTAATGTGTTTAAGCAGGAGATTCTTTGTAATTTTTATCAGAGGGTTTTGTGCCTCTTTTCACGCATTTCAAAGCAACAGATTTGTTGTAAATCAAATATTACCTACATTTCCAATCCTCAGAAAAATAGAGGAACAGTTGTTTAAATACTTTTGCCTTTTGGCTATCAACCGAACTTTGACTCGTTCCAATTTATCAATCGTTCTCCGTAGAACGAATTTTAAAACGTATGAAGATCTTTTTTACGCTAGTGGTATACTAATATTTGGTTGCTTAATTTAAGGTTCTCATCGATAGATTAAAGGAAGGATCTTTGAAATCGGCTTACTCGACTAATTTCTACATTTTTACAACAAGTGCAAATATTTTTTACTCAAGCAGTATTAATTTAGTTACTTCACTCTTTAATTCCTTGCAGATGATGGATTGGAGGACATGGAGAAAATCTTCAAGAAAGAATGTGTCTTTACTAATTTCATTCAAGTTGTTGGTCCCAATTTTCAACCGACTTTTAAACACTGCATTGGAAGTGCGAGTAACCTATCTTCGGAATGCTTTCTGCTTGAAGATCACTCTTTGATGGGAGACAGGAATAAACTTTTCACTCATAATAAAGATAAAGCTAAGAAATGGTAATTACTTTTAACAGGGATAAGAATGAAATTTCATATCCCAGTTAATTCGCGGAAGATAGTGCGAGCGTTTTTTCCACATGGGAGGGTGCTTTCCACCCCCCCCCCCCCCTCGAGGTTTTACTTGCAGCTATTTTTAACAACATCAGCTATATCGCCGTAACCTCCCTGAATTTTCCTAATTATCAATTAGCTACATTATGATGAAAACAATTTTGTACAATAGACCTCACAGGTCAAGTGGCATTTCCATATTTCAGTTTCATATGATCTAAATTCACTACATACAATTTTTGATCCTAACAATACAAACAAACAACTAAACTACAAAGACAAAAGATAATGTTACTGAAAATTAATACAATGATACAGAAAAATTAATACAATATACAAATACAAGAGGAACTTAATAAATTGTGTGCAGGGAATTACTTAAAGGAGGAGCTCTCTCAATAGGTAAACTAATCGAGGAGATATTTGGAAGCACGTAACAGCAAATTCCTTGTTTTTGATGATTTCAATGTCAAAATTTGCTTAAATTGTGAAGTAGTATATCTCAAATGAATCTGCAAGCAAAGGGTTTTAATTTGATACCGGAAATTCTGGAGTTTGATGATGTCAGCAGTGTTTTACTATGACGTCATTTTGGCCACCATTTCGGGCTAATTAGCAAGTTTTTTTAATTTTTTCGAACTTTTCATTCAAAAACACTCTAATGATACATTTTTTAATGGATTATCACCATGTTGCAACTTCTTTTTTCTATTTTTACATGGAACAAATTTATAACACAAATAACGCCATCAGAAAAGACTAATTTATACCAAAATATCATTCAAAAATCGTTATTTACAATAAAATTATATTTTTTCAGCAACTATGTTGACAAATTGAACCAAAAACAGCATAAATTTCATCCAAAATTTTTTGTAACCACTAATTTAACTTGGGAACCTCATTTTCACAAATGTTTTACTTGATGATGTCACTGTGACGTCAGCCAAACCTAAATCGCCCTACATCTTAACAATTACTTGTTCTGTAACTTTGCCTTAGTTATCGAATTCTGGTGAGTCTAAGGCGGTTTTCAGAGGAGGGTGGAATGAACCCCCCCCCCAATAAAATGTAGCTGGAAAAAGCCCATATCGCTTAAGTTTAAAGAGAAAGGCTCCCCTTTTTTCTGTTTCTTGTTGCATGGGAAGCAACAAGTTTTTCTCTATTCTCATCAAATTGTTTATTCACTGCTCGAATCATTTAGTGCGCTTCCTGCCGCGAATGTTGTTGTTTGACAAAAGAAACAGTTTTATTAACAATCAGTCTTTGCAGTCTGTGTTTCGTAGATAATAAGTTGCGAAATCTTTTGATTTAGTTTTGCGACTGTTTAAAACCAAACTTCTAACACTTTTCATTCGTGTTTGGACGCGAACAGCAAAGGAAGGAAAGGCGTGGCAGAGATCTGGCGTTTTATATGGTATTTTATTTCACCCGCCAACCCACAACCTAAAATTGTACTATGCTCCTTTTCATGATGGGGATCTTCTGTCTCTGTCATGGACATTAAGTGCTCTGGTTTGTGGAGAAAAATTAAAAAATATTTCTTTAACCCCGAATATATATATATTCAATTTATTTAACGTTGGATTACTGTACAATAATGGAATAGCTAAATTATATAGCTAATTAATTCCAACTTTAAAAACTTTAAAATACAAATATTACAAAAGAGAAAAATGGATAAAATATTTACATGTCATCAAAAGTATAAAGTGACAAGAAGATATCTAAAACTATTTATCATAAAAAGCCCAAATTCGGTATAAAAATGCGGCATAATCTACATGGACAATTTTCTCCATACCAATATTTTATCTTTGTTTTAACCCTAATTTAACCGGGCTTTTTTTGAACTAATATAGCCGGGGGGGGGGTGCTTTCCACCCCCTCTATAAGTCGCTTTAGACAAATGGGAAATCATTCAAACCTGGCAAGGGCGTAGTACTAACCATTCTTTACAGATTGGCAGATTTGGGTGTGGCCATCTCATTAGATGATGTCACTATGACGTCATAATGTTGAAAAATGTCAATGTTTATCCAGCTAATTCGTTCTAAAAACAGGAAAAATGTCATATAATTCGCTATTTTTCATCTTATTCGCCGTATTATTCATTCTTAATTCAAAAATAATACCTAAAGGTGTTTTTAGACTTTTATTTTTGAAGAAAATGACAAATATTGATGACGTCACAACAACGAAGTGGGTTTTATGACCAAAAATTGATACAAAA
>REGM01000527.1:41227-65254 GCA_004194415.1 Aurelia aurita | reverse complement strand
ATGAAATGTTCATACTTTTCACTGTAGTGGTCGAGCGCACGACCAAGATTTTCAAATGAATATTCCTGAGACTGAGTTGGTGGTCGATAAACACTAAACAATACCCATTTCTTGATCCTCAAATTTATTTCAAAGCTAATGCATTCGATACCATCGGAAAATTTGAAAGAATTTAACTGATGTGAAGGTATGTCGCTTCGGACATAGACTAGTAAGCCTCCCCCGTTTGCATTTCTGTCCAACCGAAAGGGGGTTGCAAAACCCTCAATGGCAAATTGCCCTGTTGGAAAGGTAGCATCAATTTTTGTTTCGGCAATCATGAGTACATCTAGACTTTGTGAAGCTATTTCTCTGAGCGCATCCAATTTATTTCTAACGGAATTTATATTTAGGTATCCAACAATGACCCTACCAATATTTCGTAATCTTAACAATTTCAATGAAGACTTTGCATCTGTAGCTCTGTCTTAGGAGGTATTAGACGGAACAGGTATTAAGGGCTCATTAGGGAGAACTTCCATGCTAGTTAGTCAATAACCGAGGGCATACAAAAAATTATTTGCTAGGATACGTGTGCCTTCTCTGTTCAAGTGAAAACTGTTTCGGTTGCTGCTGAGTGCACTTTTGGCTAGTGCATTTAAAAATCCAAAAATTGGGCTCCTGTGACGAGAGAACACTGCCTTCGGCAAATAGAAAATTTTATATTTGTGATCTGGCCCATCAGCTCTGAGGGGCCACATTTATCTATCTGATTCTTAGAATCAACTTAGCTTCCAAGGGGGGTGCTCTTCCATAGTAAAGGTACCTGGGGATGTGCTACCCTCAATTGTATACTTTCTCGGACTTCTAAGCTAGCAAAGGGTATCATCCTCACCATCATCATAAGCCCTTAACCCGTAGGTCGTAGGGGCACGTAGGCAATTTTCCCACCACAAAAGTCTCCATTCTTCTCTGCCTTTTGCTTTCTCAAAGGTAATGTGTCCATACAAGTAGGCCTCCCAGAGCAATCCATGTGATCAATTAAAATTTCTTTTCAATCACGCATTACAACAATTTTCTCTATTCATGTGAGTAGTTTGAATAGCAGCCAATGATTTGCCGAGAATTTGATGGATGTTGACAGGTTGGGTATACGCTGGCCTTATATATGGACACATTACCTTTAAATAGTTCTTCCATATTCAGTTCCGTTCATTTTTGATGATATCCATCCATTTCATTCCTGGTCGACCTCTCTTTCTTTTTCCTGGAACTGTGCATTCCATGATGACTTTTGCCAAAAACTTCCCCTTTTGTCTTACAACTTGTCCAGACCAATGCAGTTTTCTTTTCTTGAACAGGGGCGGATCTTGAGTGTGGCGAAAGTCACTCCAAGCCACGGTCAGATTTCCAAATATTTAATTATTTTCCGAAATCCTATCAAAATCGCTATAAGACATTTATTTTAACATGAAAAATTTTCATATCACTTCTCTTCTATGAATTTATAGATACAATTGTCCCCACACGACGCAAAAGCAAATACTTGTCTCATCCAACTCAAGGAATATATTTTCCGCTCAAAGCTCGTAACTAATCATACGGCAGCTGCCAAATCTACGCATCCAATCGTTGAATTACTTTTTTTACCTTGATTTACCTTTAACAAACGCTTTTTCCGTTATACCGACACCTCTAAGGGGACCATTATGGAAATAAGGTCAGCTTGACCTTTTAATGCTATCCCTGCCACTGTGATTAGGGGTGTTTTTCTTTACGTTTTTAACCTTATATATTGTATTGTATCTATTTTTATATTATAAAACTTGTAAATATTTTTAATTTTAATTTTGTGGTAAATTGATACATACATACATACATACATACATTTTCTAAGATTTGAAAATTGGCGGGAGCCATACTTGGCAGATTTAAGTCACGGTCTTTAGGATTCAGCCAATCATCGTGTGATAAATTTGAGTGAAAAATGGCGGGAGCCACAGCCAGCCACTCTTCATTTTGAAAAAGAGAGCAGGCCAATAGAAATTAAGGTGAGCCAACCATCTACCAATCCAATGAAACTGTCTCCCAGTCTCCAAGTATTCTTCGCAATGTTATAGAAATATGATCTCTCATGTCCTTATGTCGTTCGTAAGATGCTGATCAAATTTGCCACCTTTCATAGAATGCCACGAGGACACTATTACTTAAAATTTCCAGAGGATTTTTGAAGAAACCTATTCTACACATTCTGGCTTATGCCTGTTCAATTGTCATAGAAATTATGCTGTTTCCAATACTTCATACTTTTTCCACAACTCTTCATGATCGCAGAATCAAGCAGAGTTTCCTCAAATAATGTGTAACCTATGCCCCAGCTGTCTTATTCGCCATGCCAATTTCCTGATATGCACCACATTGATGGTTCTAGTCATTTTTGGGTATATTGTTACTTTCGTGTTGAATAAGATTCATGAAAATGTCTTCCCCCCTACTGTTCTTATTTGAAGCAAACCTACAATAGAATATCAAAGTAGCTGTCCCTTAAAGTGAGTGACCTGAGCTATAAGGCGCCTGTCTATAAAAACGATAAAAAAACGAAAACAAGCCATTGTTTTATTTGGCTTTGCTTTCTTTGCCCACTTGCTGGATTATCAAATACAATAGTAGGCTATTTACAAACCTATGAGTTCTCATCTTTTAACTCAGGTTATTCCCTGAGTTCTCATCTTAGCTTTTTCATTCACATCCATTCTCCTTCAAACAGGTACGCAAGGGTTTGGAACACTATCATCTACCTTCTAACTCAAAGCGACAAGAAGATGATATCCTTTGTCATTGCTGCAACTGGGAAGGTTTCCGAAGAACAAATAAAGGCAAAGGATAAAGGAATCGGTGATAAAGAGACATTCCAGTTGGTAGGGCCAGAGCCAATTCAAGATCTCAAGACGCAAGAGGTTAATGCCGAGAAGGCTCGTGCAAAAATGCGAGAAACAGTCAAGTCTACTCTAGAAATTATGTATGCAAGTGTGCCGAAAGATCTTCGTGAACTGTTAACTCTATTCACAAAAATATGAAATGAATATACTGGGTGTCCTAAAAAATGTGTTCCCCGCTTGTGCGAACGCTGAGGAGGAGCTGTAATTTCAATCGCCCCGCTTTTTACACAGTCGCATAGGATATTAGGCTTTAACGTAGAATTTTGAGACCTTGTTTGAGTCAACCTGACAAGTAGACCTACTACAATCGTCATAGTTTTGCTTATTCATGGGCTGATAATCGCTACAATTAGTTGAAGGGGAGTGCCATCGTCCAATTTAACAAACGAAGTGGAAGCTTGGACTGAGGTAATAAATCTACCTAAAACTTGTTGCTGTTTTGTGGCACAGGACAGCCAAAATAGGTGGTTGCTTCAAAAACAGCACTTTCTTTCTAAATTTGTCAAGGGCTACTAATGTTGTTTGTATACAAGACAGCACAATTAACCCTTTTAAAATTGTAGAAAGCGTCGTAAGACAACGGTAGAACCCTTTCTTTCAAAATTTACTTGACATTGCCGGAGAACAAAGGAAGTGCTGATTTTGAAGCAACAACTTATTTGGCCTTTCCTTTGCCATTAGTTAGTAACCACTTGTCAGACTGACTCAAACAAGGTTTCAAACTCTATGTTAAAGCCGATCCTATGCAACTGTGTAAACAGCGGGAAGATTGAAGTTACAGATCCTCAGCCATACCAACAGGGCATACATTTTTTGGGACACCCTGTACACAAGAAATGAGATAAGAAAATTAGCCCCATTTTGGGTTTTCAAGTAATTAGTCCTTAAATCTCCCTTATCAATCTTTTTTTATCTTCAACTTCTGCTAGCAGGAGACTGAGAGAGCCAATAGCGTCGTTGTCGGGGCCAAGTGGTTAAGGCGCAGCGTCCGTTGTAGGAACTACAAGCCCTAACCAAGACTCGCCATTTAAGTCATTTTACTTGCATCCATTAAATTGAAGTGATGTTGGTGTTGTCACTCCGGTAAGGGATTTATTTGCAGTCTCTTCTGAAAATGGGAAAAAATCTCCTACTGGGCAAGTTTTTTGGCCAATCCCAATGAGAATGCGAGATTTTGAACATTTTGCTCTGTTTAGCCGGGTTTATTCAAATACAATTACCCGCCAAAAGCAAACAACGTTGCATTAAACTGACCTGCTTAAAAGATCAAAATCTCAAAGTTGTCATAGGCATTCTGATTTTCATAAATTAATTAGTAGTGGTTTTATTAATTTGCGGAAATGGGATTTCATTTTTACCACTGGAATAGAAGCACTCATAGGCAAGCTATTACAATTACTATGACAGCTTATGAACTTCTGTTTACTAATTTCTGAAATGATACATACTCGATACATATCAAGGAATCTGAAAATGTAAAGCTCATCAATTGCCATTGTATAAAAAAAGATATATGCTAGTTTAAAAATTGGACATATTCACAAAAAAACTGAAAATTTTAAAGAGTTTCCATACAAAGTGACAGTCCAATTATGAACAATTTCTTGATAAGAAGTAATGAAATGAATGCCTTTTAAGCTCCTTTTTGCAATTGACAGCATCTGGAGGCAAAAGAGACCAAGAGTATTTTAAATAATTGGGCTATAATCACGCTATAACAGAGATAAGAAATTTAAAGCCTTCAAAATTTTTTGTAACTGAACAAAATTTCATTTTTGTTGCAAGTGTTACAGGAAGAAAATTGATCATTAATATCCATCAACAAGCAATAGTAGTATGAAAAGTGCATACCAAAGTGTACATTCTATTTATGTTCTTGGAATAATTCCTAGATAGATTGTAAAACTTCATCTGAGATGGCATAAGTTAGCCAAGTTGCAGTTATTGGTGCAGCAATGTTGCAAATAATGACCCCAAAAGAGACCCAGCAAACAGCCTTTCTGACTGGCCACCTGAAATTATTTTTTGGAGCTGGGGGATGCATAAAGCTAACTCTACAATCTGCTTCCTCGTTGCTCACATCAATAATCAAACCGACCCACAATTTGCCATCAGACGAAAAAGCCACATAGTCATTCCTCTTAGGAAGGTACTGAGAGATTTCCTTCTCTAATGTTGCGGAAAAGCAGCCTTTGAAATCTTCATCTTCCGCTGTTATTTTATAGGATGGATATCCCGTGCTAACTTGATGGTGAAAAGAAAGGATAACTCCTTGTACCAGGAATTGTTCTCCCCCGGGAGAATCTATCTTTTAGCTCCTCTCGCACTAAAACCATCCGTTCTTTTGAAATGTAGAAAGCTTCTATTTCTTCAATATTCTTTTGACTGAATCCCAGCATAGCTGGAACTGTCTAAATTTGCTGATAATGGGGGCGTTGTAAGCTGGCTCGGGCTGTCAAACGCTTAATTGTGCCACCTGTCCCATCTTAAGCAGATTTGCCATGGCTTGTGGCAGAAAATGCCCAGCTAGCTAATAAACCAAAATCAGCGTTATGTAGACACAAATTAAGCATGTTTTTGTAGTTCTTATACTGGGCAGCACAGCCATCTAAAAAGTATTCAATACTGTCGATGTGTGGTAACTTTGCTTTAGTCAATAGTGCGAGCTCTCTTTGCAGTTCTTAAGCAAAATTTTTGTCGTGATCATTGTCATCTGAAATGAAGCAGTATGACTGTTGAAGAAGCTTTCCGTTTTGCTTGTAGTAATGAACTACAGGATGGTAGGGGCAGTATTGTTTGCTCTAATGAAAAGATCGAATTTCATGTTGATCTGCAAAGGTGTAATTGTCTGCAAAATCACCAATGACAATTACAAAGCTTTCGGGAAGATTTTCTTTCCTACTTGTTAAGTAAATGGCTTGGCATTTAGCTATGTATATGAATGAGATGTGAGCTTATCTATGCTTTTAATAAGCAGATCAATAAACTCTTCGCTGCATAGACTTTGATTGGTCAGTTCAGAGCGGTCAGTGCTCTGCCATTGTAAGAAAGATATATCACCTTCCAAGTGACTGAAAGCCTCTTCACGAAAAGTGCGGAGAGGAGTGGTTCCTGGAAAATCTTTGCATTGATGACTCGTGCAGTTGTTATTGTCACGAGAAAAAACAATCATATCCATCATGTCCTTGTACGTTTTACCGGTATTTGCAGCATCTACCAGAAGAATAGCATTCTGGTGGATAGAGCACACGCAAACTGAATGAATCCCACTAGAACCAGCAGTTATACGCCATTTTGGAAGTAAAGAGCAAAACTTTGAAAATCTTAGTCTGGAATTTGGGCACTTCTCCTAAAAATTTGCATAAAGTTCCTTTAGATTGCATAAGAGCAAACGCTTTTGCTTATGAACATTTTTCCCAATGCAAACTACATCCCTTTTGCCAGGCAACAAGCCAGAGTGCTTATCATCCTCAAAGATTGTGCTAACCTGTCTTAGGGTATCTTCTGGCAGTATCTTTCCTGTCTTTTGGCCTGACAAGGCAAAAGGATACCTTGCGTCTTATTTAAGGGGAAAGTATAACTCAAACTGGCATACAGGGAAATAATTTTTTTCATCATTTTAGCATTTTTCTTTTGATTAAACAATTTGCCTTACAAATGTGACACAAACCATACAATAGATTGTTCTGGGTAGTTGGTTCCAGTCTCACCTCCTGAAATTTTCTCTTTTGCCACCAGATGCTTTTCATTGCAAAAAGGAGCTTAAAAAGCATTCATTTCATTACTTTTTATCAAGAAAGATTTCGTAATTGGACTGCAACTTTGTATGGAAACTCTTTAACAATTTTCAGTTTTTTGGTGAAAATATCCAATTTTTGAACTAGCATATATCTTGAACTATAGAATAACAATTGATGAGCTTTACATTTTCAATTTCCTTGATATGTACTAATTAAGAAATTAGCAAACAGAAGTTCATATCTTGTCATAGTCATTCTGATGTTCATAAATTTATTATTAGTGGTGATTGTAATTTTCAGAAATAGAATTTCATTTTTAGCATAGGAATAGAAGCACTCATAGGTAAGATATTACAATTCTGATTGCAGATTCTGGATCCTCTGCCTTGAAAACCCCTGGGTAACAAATTTCTTCTATAGGGGAAATTATGTTAGCAATTTTAATCTCATTCAAAGCTCAGCCGCAGTGACAACTTGAGTGGTCACAATATGTCTCACTTTAGAAAAGAAGTAGTTTGCTGTTTTGAAGAAAGCTTCTATGAAAATATGTTAAATCTAAATAACCAAATAACTTTGGTAGGCGGCTCCGACTTAAGTGGCATTTTAGAGAATCGGAAAACTTTTCGGAATTTCCAGCCTTCAAACCTCGTAGTAAATTTAATCCTAGAAACAAAGACGTAGCAATTGAAGTGTATTTATCTAAGTTAGAAGATGAAATCATGAAAATATCAGTAGAAGGTAACAATTTTAGTAATATTAGTAGGGAGGAAAAAGTAGCTTTAAATAACCTGAAATCTGACCGAACGATCGTTATCAAGGAAGCTGACAAGGGATCGGGGGTGGTAGTCTGGGATCGAGAAGATTACACTAAAGAAGCAGAAAGTCAGCTTGGGGATACTGCAGTGTATGCAGAACTTGAAAACGATCCTTCGGAGGATTTGCAGCGAGTCATTGATAATGCTATTAATACTATCAGGGAGCGAGGGGATATTGATGATAAGACTTTAGATTACCTTATGGTCAATAATCCCAAACTAGGAAGGTTTTATTTGTTACCTAAAATACATAAACGGCAAAATAGCGTCCCTGGTAGGCCTGTAATTTCAAACTGTGGTTTTTATACGGAGAATATGTCACAGTTTGTGGACCATCATTTACAGCCATTAGCTAAAAGCGTCAGGTCGTACATAAAGGATACAAATCATTTTTTGCAAAAGATTGGCGATCTTGGGGAACTCCCTGAGAACGCTATTCTTTGCACGATTGATGTGGTTGGTCTTTATCCGAGCATACCACATGATGAGGGACTGGAAGATTTACGGGTTGCCCTTGACGGTCGAGACGATAAGTCGGTTTCAACAAACTCTCTCGTAGAACTAGCAGAGTTAGTGCTTAAGAATAACTTTTTCGGGTTTAATGGTTCGTATTTTCAACAACTTAGGGGGACGGCAATAGGCACTAAATGTGCGCCATCATATGCCATTTTGTTTTTGGCAGCACTGGAAGAGAAGCTACTTGCAGAATCACAACACAAACCGTGGCTATGGTGGCGTTACATAGATGATGTATTTTTGGTTTGGTTACATGGCGAAGAAAAACTTTTGGAATTTATCAACTACCTTAACGGGGCACACCATTCGATAAAATTCACTGCAGACTGGTCTAACGATAGGATTAACTTTCTAGATGTACAGGTCATCAGAGAGGGCAAAGGGCTGGTTACAGATTTATATTCGAAACCGACTGACACACACCAACTCCTCCATCGTACCTCGTGCCATCCTAATCACACTAAAAAGGGTATACCGTATAGTCAAGCCCTTAGAATGCGTCGTATTTGTTCAGAAGATAGGTTTTTTGAAAACAGGGTTGCAGGCCTAAAAACGTGGCTTTTGGATAGGGGTTATACAGACAGGGACATAGATGGTCAGGTAGATAGGGTAAAAGGTCTGGATCGCGCTTCCTTACTTTCTCGGCAACAACAACCAAAGGACGACACGCGATTACCATTAGTTTTAACGTACCATCCAGCTTTGCATAAGGTGTACGACATTTTGCGCCAGTCTGAGAATATTCTTTGCGTAGATGAGGAGCACAAAAAAGTTTTTAGGGACAAAATTTTTGTATCTTTTAGGAAGGCAAAAAGTCTTAAGGATAATCTGGTACGGGCGAAGCTCCAGCCATTGGAGGAGGAGTTGGTAGAAAAAGGGACATTCAAGTGTAATGGCAGAAGGAGTTGTCAAATCTGTCCTCTGATACAGGAGGGGGACACTTTCAAAAATGCAGATGATTCTAGGACATTCAAAATATTTTCAGGGCCCTTGCATTGCAATACAGAAAGTGTGGTTTATATGTTGCAATGTAGCTGTTGCAATAAAAAGTACATAGGCAGCACAAAAAACAAGTTTAGGCAAAGGTTTAATGTCTACAAATCGTATTTTAGGACATACGCACGCAAACATACCGAGGGCAGTCTTGGGACAGGGAAACCTGTCCCACAAGCTGGCTTTTTTAGCCATTTTTTCGACGAACAACACGGGGGCAACTTTTCGATTACCATCAAAATTATCGATAGAGCAGAGGATGTTTACTCACTTCGAAGAAAGGAGTTATTTTGGCAATACNGTTGTTTACACATGGTGGTAGGGTGGAATCCCCTATCTTGCCATCCGGGATTTAGCAGTGGCTGAAATAGTTTTTAGCCGTTTTGCAAATCCTTGGAGGGTCATTGAATGGATGTTTTTCTCAGTAGTTCTGGGCTCCAATGAGATGAGAGTAGAGCTTCCAGTCCCAAGGGTATCGATTGGAAAGGGAAAAGGAAGGGAAAGGGGGAATTAAACTTTGAAAGGATTTCTATTTTTCGGAACGGGTTCCCAATATTCTATTGTCTTATAAATCCTTGGAGGGTCATCGAGTTGATGTTTTTCTCAGTAGGCTTATTGTATGATGTTGTTTCCTTTGGTTTAATTTTGTTGTATCCACTGTTATTTTAAGTAAATTTTTGTAAACAGTATTGTAATGTAAATTAAGTGTTTTTTTGTATTTATACTCGCTCGGCTGTCCCAGTTTTAGTTAAACTGACGAAGATTTTATCGAAACGTTTTTACTCAAGCAGTTGTGTTTTTCTATGTTAAATCTACTTAATAAAACTGAGAAGGATTGTAGTTGCATTATGGAGTACTTCGTTTACACATACTCTTTATAGGAAATTCTTCATAAAAAACTTAACTCTCAGATCGTTAGAAATTAAAGAGCTTCAGGACTGAGACATAATTACGTAAACAAGTATTTCTATCTCTTTTTAACAAAGAAAGTCCACAGAATATTTTCACTTAATTTTTGAAGTATTTCAACCATGGGCGTTAAGAAACGCGGTAGTTATTCGTACAACATTTTTTCCTCCCTGTGTCCTTATGCCCGCGAAGGTTGTTGTTGTTGCATCCTCAAATCAGAACACAGGGAAACAAGAAAAACCAGGCACAACAACAACAACCTTCACTGGCATAGGGACACAGGGAAGAAAGGGCATAGGAACACAGGGAGGACAACAATTTTGTAGGAATAACTACCCATGTTTCAACTAATTTCTTCTATTTGATTACTTGACAAATAGTTGAGAGTACGGTCAAGTTATTGGTTGGGCTTCATGAAACTATGTTGTAGTGAAATTTTCATGATGGGAAAGCAGGGGTAAATTTTGTAACAATAGCAGCTTTGGTTTGTTTACATTTTGCATATCAGCCAATCAGCAAGCTCCATTTTGGAGGACGTGATCAACAACTTCGGGCGTCGCGGGTCCAAGCTGTGAGGAAAACCACTGGAAAACCACCCTCGCGACTTTTGCTTTCCGTGAAAATATACTTTTGAGGAACCCTTAGAAAATTTTGATCTGTATTCTCAGATAAATTTCCTAACGAAAACTATTTGCCCTTCTCTCTGCTGCGCCCGGTTTTTATGAAATAATTGTTTATAACTTCGTCATTTCCACGGCCCTCTCGCTTCCTTTCGGGGGGCTAGGCCCAGCCCAAAGAAGTTAATATTTGCCTCTAGGAACGAAAAAACGGCACTCCCATTAGCTAAAAATCAGTTTCAAACTGGAAATTAGGGTTCAGATACATTTACAGTACCTCACATAAGTGCTGCACCAACCCAACTTATCCTACCTAAATGGCTTCCAATCGATCATGTCGACAAAATTTGCACAGCGAAGAAAAATCAGCATGTAAGGGTTTTCTATTAAGCGTTTCTTGTGGTAGTTTATTGTCCATTCGTCTACTTATTTAAAAGTGAAATGAAACACTTAAGAGAAAAATACAACATTGAGCATGATTTTGGCTGCATAACTGAGAAACAGACCACAAGACAACGAAGAATTGTTATAGTGCAGCGGATAACAAAATGCACCGTGCACATTGTGATAAAAGAATGAGATTTGGCAGCCATAGACACTTTGCCACGCTGAAAAAGATGGGAGTTGCACCCATTCTGAAAACTGTCCCCATCCCCTATTTTTAGACGGGGGTACTGGTGCCCAGTCCCCATAGGAAGATATAGCTGTATCTGTCGTCTAGAGAAAGATATAAACACGAAATTTGGTAGATATAGACAATTGGATGTACTGAACAAGATCAGAGTTTGAAAATTCTGAAATATGCCCCAATTCTATTTTTAGACGGGGGTACAGGTTCCCAGTGCCCCCTTTATGCATACCATTGAATTTTTCGTATGAAGAAAGGTATTAAGACGAAATTTGGTAGATATAGACAATTTGATGCACTGAACGAGATTAGAGCTTGAAAGATTTTGAAATATGCCCCCAAATGTACTTTTAGACGGGGTACTAGTACCAAGTATGTCCCCAAACTTATTTTTAGAAGGGGGTACTAGTGCCCAGTGCCCCCTTTATAGACCATGCGGTGAAGGGGGGGTATCGTCCCCCGAAAGCGAAATTTACGAGACCACATGACTTTGGTCAATATTGGGGCGCTGATTCCGAATATCGATGTTATACGGGCAATAGCCGGGAACTTCAGCCTCGTTTTGGCGATTGAAGTCACGATTTATTGTTCTGGAGTATTAGCAAGGAGTTTGAAAAGACTTCGAACTTATTTCGCCGTTAGGGATCGATTTGTAATGAAACGATGTCCAGAACATGTTAAATATGCCAAGAATAGTTCCTCAATGGCTATATGGGACTTAAAAGTTTCAATCAGCGTGGTTTTCGCCACAATTGCAGGGTAAGAAATCAAAATCAGCAAGTTATAAATGATATGAATTCGGCTTCCGTGAGGTAGAACTTGACCCACATCTGTATAGGGGTGTGTGCCCCGGAGTTTTTGATGACCAATCCACTTCTATCATGATGTAACAGTTGACAAACCCATTTTTATGATGACGTAATACCCACTTAAACAATAGAATTTCAAGAAATTTCCCATTTAGACCCGTTTTTAAGGACATTTTTACCAAAATTACATCCTGTTTTAGAGAATTTTCCCGTTCAAAATCCACCCTTATGAGGGACACATACCTGTTAGTGATGTTAGTGAGTACTCCCCCTCCAGGATTCGGCTTCAAGCACGGAAAATAAATTTAATATACATGATAAGTAAACGATCCATTCATAGAAATAAACAGTGATGGGGTGATCGAAATGGATGGATTCACTACGAATTGAGCACCTCTTCTGATCACTTGCGGATGACTTGGTGAAACTAAGCTAAAAAAGCTTGGAACATCTAATCTAGCCCTATCTGACCTGGGCGTTTTGAAACACTTAATGCCTGGGGGGCGGATTCCGCCCCCCCCCCTCTTTATTTCAGTTGTTATATCAGATATGACCACCTAACTTGGCACAAATGTTATTCATCATATGAACAATGATTATTTAAAATCGTAATTCAATTAGCGCTGTTGTTGTTGTTGCTAGAGCATAATAATCATTATGATGTTGAATGACGTCATAAAAATGAAAGCATGTTAAAAGTTCATCAAACTTAAATTTTCATACAGAAATGAAAAATATAGATCAAAATATATGTAAATCNGTTTGCAGAGTAAAATCATTATTATCATTATGTGTAGTATAAAAAGAAAGGAAGGAAGGAAAGAGAGAGAAAGAGAAAGAGAAGGCAAGAAAGAAAGAAAGAAAGAAAGAAAGGAAAGGAAAGGAAATGAAGAAAGGAAGGAAGGAAAGAAAGAAAGAAATAAAAAGACGGAAATTGTGAAGTTGCTTGGGTTCTCGGGTTCTCGGGTTGACATAGTAAAATTCTTGAGATAAATGAAATAAAAAAGCTAGAAATTGTGAAGTTGCTTGGGTTCTCGGGTTCTCGGGTTGACAGACTAAATTTCTTGAGATGAATGAAATGAAAAAGCTAGAAATTGTGAGTTTGCTTGGGTTCTCGGGTTCTCGGGTTGACAGACTAAAATCCTTGAGATGAATGAAATGAAAATGCTAGAAATTGTGAAGTTGCTTGGGTTCTCGGGTTCTCGGGTTGACAGACTAAAATTCTTGAGATGAGTGAAATAAAAAAGCTAGAAATTGTGAAGTTGCTTGGGTTCTCGGGTTCCTGGGTTGAATTGGATTGATTTGATGACAACAACAACCAAAATAAGTCCTTGCAAGCAAAGCGCATGGCACAAAATTGATGTGAATTTCGTCACAAACAATCGGCCATTTTGGTTCTTTATTGCTTCTGGTCTCAATAGTCAATTTATCCATTATTTCTGTATAATACGTGGAAGGAAATCGGAAGGAAATATTGAATTGTCTGGAAGGAAATCTGAGGAAAAAGAAGGAAAAAATAAGGAATTTATGTGTCCGAAAAGTGGAAGCACTGTTCTGGTAATCTTGGAAAGCAGTTTGGGTATGTCATCTTGGAAATAATGCCAGTTCAGAAGGACCACATCACAACACGGTGGACAATAAGAAGGGAGCTTGAAGACATCAAAGAAAAAAGTATGGAACAAATAAGTTGAGAAGGATCACTATGATATTCTCCACCATTCAATCAGACAGTAGATTAATTAAATTTAAAGACAACTATTAGTACGATTTGATTCCTGCTTTTTGCTCACTGAGAGAAGCTTTGTTTTAAAATCTCACTTGATGAATTTCTTTGTTCTCCTTGAATCCTGAATCTGTTACATAATACTATACAGGCCTTGCCTACATTAACATGACAAGAATTCTCAATAATTTTTAAGAATTCTTTACATTATGATAAGAATTCTTGACCCATCTGAAATACTTTAAATTTTTATAAACAAGAATTCTCAAGAAGCTGAAAACATTCTTAAGCCGCTCTTACATNGTTCTCCTTGAATCCTGAATCTGTTACATAATACTATACAGGCCTTGCCTACATTAACATGACAAGAATTCTCAATAATTTTTAAGAATTCTTTACATTATGATAAGAATTCTTGACCCATCTGAAATACTTTAAATTTTTATAAACAAGAATTCTCAAGAAGCTGAAAACATTCTTAAGCCGCTCTTACATGGTCAGATTTTTTGTCAAATTCGATAAATTGAATCAGTTTTGCTTCAGATTTTTCGAATCGAATGCGAGCTCTTACACGGTCAGATTTTATCGAAGTCCATTCCTGATCATAATTCCCAATACTGAGCAGGAAATGGACTAAGAGATTGCTTCAGCTAGTAGCTTTGGTCCTAAAAAATGCAAGCATAAAGAAAAATCTCGCACAAAATGGACAAGGATTGGCTGGGCAACCATTAAAGGCCTCATGTGGAACAAAGAGTTTTGGAATCCCTAGTCAAACCTTTCCTCTCTAATAAAGGGGGTATGTCTGATAGCAATATTACATTTGCAAAGGGCGACACAATGATAACAGATGATGCACAATTCACCGAAGTTTTTAACGATCCCTACATAAATATTGTACAGAAATCTAGTGGCAAAAGCCTAGCAGTCTGGCCGAAGAGTGCCGCATTAAAAATGATCGTAAAGCTATCAAATTGATTCTTGAAAAATTCCAAAACCATCCAAGCGTTTTGGCTATTATTCAAATCCCAGACAGAGGTGGACTGGCCGGTCGGGCTACCGGGCGATCGCCCGGTGGGCTCTCTCAAAATGATTACAAAAATTAATTCTTTTGTCAAATGGTAACTTGTCTAGTTTAGTAAGGGAGGGCCCACTTTACAAGCCGTCATACTGAGGTTCTCTCCTGATCAGTGGCTACTGAGTGGATAAAGAGATCGAATTTGGGGCCTTCCAGCGCTTTAAAGTCGTTTCCCATCATTTTGGGGCTCTTAGATAATAGATACACGTTTTTTTTATAAGAAACTAAGAATTGAGCCAATACTGAAAGTTTCTTAAAATTATCAGATTTTCAGTACTCAGAGTTTCTTATGAGTTTCTTAAAGGTTTGATAGCAATCTTCATGTTTACTACCTGCGCCCTCGTGAACATTTCAAAACAAGTTTTTTGAAGCCTTTCCAATGTTTAGACGTTACTCAAGCACCTTTCCAGTAATATGATACAAGAAACAAGTGAAAATATAGTAAAACCATCTTTAGAATTTCCTTTATTACAATGATTAGTTTCTTAAGTTATATTTTCCCAGTACTGGAGTTTCTTAAATTTTTGGCACGAGCCAGCCCACTTACCGGGCTGGAGCTCTTTGCCGAGATCTCACCTTACCCCTAATTCTAATACAAAATTCGTTGTCTGTTCATATGGGCAGGCGGGCTGGCCCGCTTAGCGAGATCTCACTGGAGCATTGGCGAGATCTCGGTAGGCGGGATGGAAATTTTCCCATATGAACACTCCATCCCGGCTACCGAGACGAAAAGGTCTTTACTGCTCATGCACTCCTATTTTAGACAATGGGTAGACAATGGGCACGTTTCCAATTTTGACACTTGTCGAATTTCTGTCTCGGCAAGCGGGCTGGAATTTCTCCATATGAACAGAAGGTTAAAAGCGTCTCGCCTACCGAGCCAGCCCGGTAAGCGGGCTTGCTCGCCTCCATATGAACAGGCCCTTAGATACACGTTTTTTTATAAGAAACTAAGAATTCAGCCAATACTGAAAGTTTCCTAAAATTATCAGATTTTCAGTACTCAGAGTTTCTTATGAGTTTCTTAAAGGTTTGATAGCAATCTTCATGTTTACTACCTGCGCCCTCGTGAACATTTCAAAACAAATTTTTTTAAGCCTTTCCAATGTTTAGACGTTACTCACGCACCTTTCCAGTAATATGATACAAGAAACGAGTGAAAATAAAGTAAAACCTTCTTTAGAATTTCCTTTATTACAATAATTAGTTTCTAAAGTTATATTTTCCCAGTACTGGAGTTTCTTAACTTTTAGCCGATCTGAGAGTTGAGTTTCTTATAAGCAGTTTCTTATAAATAAAATACGTGTTCACGAAATATTCTCAGCCCAGGGCCCATGGTCCTACTTGTCATTGCGGTATCCAACCTCCTCCCCAGGACCTTGAAATCTGATGAATTTCTCGTCGGGGCTCTTAGTTTAAACGTTTTCATTTTACATCATGGGTTACAAGGCACTGATTAACATTTACTGGTTGGCCCTTAAAGAGACTAATCGTGATTAAAGAGAATCTAAGCATATATATGGGCCTTTTGATAAAATAGCGGTGCAAAGACAATAGGCCATGACACGTGCCGAAACATATTTGGGTAGCTGATCTACGTCAACAGGAAATACTGATATCTGATTGGCTAGAAGTTGACCGCAAGTGGCTTGAGCCATTTTTATATGCTTAGAATCCCCTCGCCCTTTAAACAAAAATAGTAGCAGGCCCTTAGCAGCTATTGGGGCCTAGTGGGCCCTGACCCCCCAAATAGTTCCCAAAGGTTGCATGTTTTCTCATATTTTGTTAAGTAAAAATTACTGAAGGAAAATGCGATACTCTTCTCAAAGAGAGCTTCGGAAGGTTCAGCCCTCTTGATAAAAAAATTTCATAAGATGCAGCTAAAGGTACCAAGACGTAGCCAATGTAATGTGAAATGAAATTAGAATTACTTTTATCTGTCAACATTTTTACTTATCTACCAATTGCAAATTGCTGTCAAGTAAAATCAAAGCAATGCATTTTAAAGTACTTCATATCTTAGTTTAGTTGTAGCTGGCCGGGCATTTTCCCACTTCTCTTTCTTGGGATTCTTTCAAAAATTAGGAGAAAACGAGAAACTGGTTGAGTATAGATTTGGTGGGGGTAAGAACTTTGCAAGCTGAACTCACAGCTCCGCTGACCAATGCTATCAACAGTAGTATCGGGAACTCTCAGTTTCCAGAGAAAGGGAAACGTGCATCGGTCGGTCCTGTAGACAAAGGAGAGCAAGAAAAACTGGCCGCGTATGGGCAAGATGAAAACTCTTTAGTATATACAGTATATATCAATTCCTACCTTAAAAGACGAGAATAATACGTCTGGAAAAATAACACTGATCACTTATTAAGCACGTTTAAAGCTACAATCCCATAAATAGGCCCAAGGCAAGGCCGATGGGGCTTGGCCGCCCTTCAGATATTTTACAACCTATTACGTAAATCTTTCTTCACAAGCATCAGACAAACACAAGGTTGCATTTTCTCATCATTAGGGCAAGTTGAGTTTTTAGGGAACTAGCCCATCTCCCGAAAAAGCAAAATACTCTCCCGAAGGTGGGGTTGGAAGGAAAACCTGCCTTTTTTCCCACCACAGAATACGCAGTAAGAACAGGACCGTCGAGAAGGGGGGTAGGGGGGGAGGGGTAAGAGGGCCGGGGCCCGTAAATAATTTGTACCATAAAAATTTATTATTGCTTTAAAATTTACGCGAAGTACGACGACTCAGGACAGGCTGAAAGTTGACTGTAAGAACATTATTCATGACTTTGAAAAAATTATAGCACGTAAAATATTGTTTTGAGTGTTACGATACAAGCGATTGTAATGATATTTTTATATTACTAGCACAAAATGTGTCCTTTATTCATAAATACTATTGTTGATATAACCTTGACATGGAATATTTAAGCAATTTTTTAAAACTATTAGTCCTAAAAAGGGCGTTTTCCTTATTTTTCCGGAAGTCTGAATGGTGTGCTCATGGAAAATTTTCTTGGGGGCTTCGCCTCCAAACCTCCCGTCGAGGCCCGCTCCTGCAAATCACTACAGGGCCTGAACTGGCCCTCGACGACCCTGAGTTATGTAACTAAATGAAACGAAACAAAGTGTTCCCCCAACCCCAAACCCAGAGGAGAGAAACAATGCAAGACCCGAAGCCAAATAGGGTCGAAGCCCCGGGGGGCCACTCCTATACTTTTCTATAGTATCANAAAGTGTTCCCCCAACCCCAAACCCAGAGGAGAGAAACAAAGCAAGACCGGAAGCCAAATAGGGTCGAAGCCCCGGGGGGCCACTCCTATACTTTTCTATAGTATCATGCTCGTACAAAGGTGCAACATATGCACCTTAAAGACAAATGACGGAGATATAAGGCGACTTAAATCAGGGGCCTGGGCAATCCAAATATAGCCTATTGTATTCCATTGTATTTGATGACCTCAAGAGATTATCAAATCAACTGGACAATGAGGGCACTCAGACATCTTTTGTTCTATTTTAAAACTAGGCGCTATATATCCGTCATTTGTCTTTAAACGCCGACTTTTTTAAACAAAATACATACCCTAATCGCGGAAAATTTTCTTGAAAACATACCCTTTTCCGTGTCACATTCAATTTGTCAAGTTTAGGTACCCTAATCGCGGACAAGTCATTTATCAAAATTGTTGATATGGCCAGTGTGATTCTGTGTCATGAATCAGGGACGAAGTGTTAAACCTAAAGTAGTTGAATTTGCCAAGCACATTTTCCAAATTCAAATTCTATTTCAAAACGCTTGATTGAAAATATCAGCACAGAAGCGTTTCGATTTATCAAATGCAAAAAAGTACACCATTTTTAAATTATGGTCGAATTGGCACCCCTAAACGAGGGCCCGCAAGGGCCCGTGCCTACATTGAAGACAGGTACCCTTTCCCGCGTTTTTTTGTACGAGCATGATAACACATCAGGTACCAAGTGGGCCTCCCCCGGGGCTGAAGCGTAATTCAAGATGAGAAAATGCAATCCCGGTAAGCGATAGCTACTATGAAATACCTTGAGAAAAGTATTTGTATACTCGAACTTCAGTTACTGTCCGTTTGTTTGCAATTTTTCTTCTGCAAAGTCCTTGCAATATTTTGAAAAGATACAAGAAGGGGCACTGAAATTTCTATACAATGATCACATCAGCTCCCATGATGCCTTGCTCGTGAAATGGGGCAGATGGTACATGCACGTTTCTAGGCAAAAAATCCCTCTGTACTGAAATTTATAAGACCATGAAGGATCTGAATCCCACTTTATGCACGAGCTTTTTGTATTTAAATCATCAACAAATTCAGTTCGATCTCAAAGAAATCCTTGTGACATACTGCATCATAGTCGGGAACTTATGGCTCCAATAGCTTCAGAACATGGCACCAAAAATTTTGAGGAGCTTGCCAAATGAGATGAAATCCGCCGATATCTTAAATGCTTTCAAATGCTCAATCAAACAATAGACCATTTCGCAATTTGCAGAAAGGGACTGAGGAGAGCGCAGCCAATTCTGCCAGCCTTGGCAACAAGTAGAGGGTAAATACCTGAAGTAAAGTGGCTCAAAATACGGTCACAAAAGGATCAAAGGATGACAAGACGAATAAATAATCCAGAGGAAACACTTACCATACTAAAAATGTATCGTATAACCCTTGAAAGCGTAAATAAATCGAAAATAACTCAAGTTTACACAGAGAAGTGACCGAGGCGCAAGCCGTTCACTCGTCAGTGTAGATGAGGGGATTCCCAAGACTTTCTACTTGTTGCCAAGGCTGGCAGAATTGGCCGCGTTCTCCTCAGTCTCTTTCTGCAAATTGCGAAATGGTCTCATAGAACGGTATAAAATTGAATTAGGAGGGGGGGGGGCATTCGTGCTATTTTTTACAATTTCTTGTTTGGACATCAAAATTTGAACATCTTACTGCATCTTGCATTGATTTGGGTTCCTTAAAATTTGACTCGGTGCGTCAGTTTTGACAAATTTGTTCATATGGAGGCGGGCCAGCCCTCTTTGTCGAGATGTCATCGTACCCGGAGTGTGCAAAACAATAAACATTTTTTCACCCGTATTCATGAGTTTTTTGCAACGTGTTGTTTTTCCTTTCAGTGACTCTTCCTCGTTGTTTTAAGCATCCAACAGGGCCTTTTTCAACATACTAACTGGGTGGCCCCACAAATAGCCCCCAGCCCCTTCTTTAGTCCTATTGTCTTTCCATAAAAAAAATTGGCCTATTGTCCCTTTTAATCAAGGATCACCGGTTCTTCTATCTCAAACAACTATACAGGGAACTACATGTTTCTATCAAATTGAACTCCTTTTAAAGAAAAGGTGCGGAAAAAACTCGGACTTACCCTTCACCTTACCATGCCCTTACCCCCTTCTTCTTATTTCCGTCCTGGGTTTTTTATAAATGCGTTGTGAGGTTTCTGTTGTAATGTGTTGTGACTTTTCNTCACCCGTATTCATGAGTTTTTTGCAACGTGTTGTTTTTCCTTTCAGTGACTCTTCCTCGTTGTTTTAAGCATCCAACAGGGCCTTTTTCAACATACTAACTGGGTGGCCCCACAAATAGCCCCCAGCCCCTTCTTTAGTCCTATTGTCTTTCCATAAAAAAAATTGGCCTATTGTCCCTTTTAATCAAGGAAACAATGGTGCCTTTTAATCAAGGATCACCGGTTCTTCTATCTCAAACAACTATACAGGGAACTACATGTTTCTATCAAATTGAACTCCTTTTAAAGAAAAGGTGCGAAAAAAACTCGGACTTACCCTTCACCTTACCATGCCCTTACCCCCTTCTTCTTATTTCCGTCCTGGGTTTTTTATAAATGCGTTGTGAGGTTTCTGTTGTAATGTGTTGTGACTTTTCTATAAGTGTTGTGTGTTTGTGACTTCCGTTGTGAGTTTTGTCTGATATGTTGTGAGCTTTTGTAATGTGTTGTCACACTTGTCGGCCACCATAAAATTACACGCTTAGCCATGAATAAAATGTTCAACTTTTCAACAATCTATTTAATTTTCAACAATCAAATGGCCTGTATAGTTTTATGTAACAAATGCAGGATTCAAGGAGAACAAAGAAATTCTTTAACCCTATCAAGCCTAGGGTATTTGATGCTCCAGGAAGACTAGGGTGGGGCTGTTTCAGCCCCCCTGTTTTATTTCTGTTCTGTATAAGCTTGAGTCTGGAAACTTGTGATGAACCCAAAAATGAAATCTATTTTTAGTTATGTCACGTGACCTGCTCATGACGTCACAATGTTGCATTTTCAAAATCAATAGGGTTCAGTACTAAAAATATTCAATCGTTGATTGTGAGAAAACAAAAAGCAGTAGGGACATTAGTCCAATTTTGGTGTATTCTGTGGATAAATAGCAATTGCTTTGTAAAGAAAAATTAGCGAAAAGTGACGACGTCATCACACAGGAATTCAAAGAATTTGCGCATGCTTAGTGCCGAAATACGCACAATTACACGTTTAAATTTCAAAAAAACTAGCTGGTTGGATAGAGGATCAAAAGTAGTATATGTTCCTCCTCTTTCATCTTTTTATCACATTAGCTGTAGATTTTAATAGGATTTATTCGAAATTTTACACAGACATCTCTCGAACATTGAGTGTGTTTACCCCCTGGAATGAATTTAAATTTTCTAAAAAATTAATTTTGGATTGTAAGAGGGATAAAAACTAAAAGTCAGAAAGTCTCAACGTTGTAAGTGCACTTGGTAAAAATCCACAGAAGAAAAACCGCTAGGGGGGGCTGATTTAGCCCCCCCCCCTTGGCTTGATAGGGTTAAATTTAATTAATCTACTGTCTGATTGAATGGTGGAGAATATCATAGTCATCCTTCTCAAATTATTTGTTTCAGACTTTTTTCTGTGATGTATTCAAGCTCCCTTCTTAGAGTCCACCTTGTTGTGATGTTGTCCTTCTGAACTGGCATTATTTCCAAGATGACATACCCAAACTGCTTTCCAAGATGACCCAAAAGTAAGGATCCAACCCTGAAAATGACACACAATGAAACTAAGTACAACCAGGGATGCAATTAAATTTGTATCCATGTAGTTATGAAAAGAGTACAACAGAAAGTGTGGAAAATTGACATAATAATTTCTTTTTCATAAGTGAACATACAATAAATAGACAAGAAAATAAATGTTTGCTTGCTTACAACCAATACACCTCTTTTTCGTCGAAAAGTCTATATTTCTTGAAAAGAAAGTACTTCTGCACCAGAACATAAAGACAAATACGTATAAAATACATACATACCGATGCAATGTACATTTGAAATGAAGCGAGACAATTTATTATGTAATGGCCAAGCAAGTGATGCTGATGATGATGATGTGGATGGCATGTGTAGCATCTCAATCAGTTTTGCATTCCTTCGTCTCATTTCATAGAGCAACCATCCAAAGCAGGAAACATACTTCGGCCAGTATATTGCTAATTGGATAGCATTCTTGCTATTCACTAAATGTGTTCTCAAACAACTTAGTTGGATCAGAGCCATCAACCAGCACCCAATTTAGGCCATATTCTCTTCTCTATAATATTATTTTGGTTGTTTTTGTCATCAAATCAATCCAATTCAACCCAAGAACCCAAGAACCCGAGAACCCAAGCAAACTCACAATTACTAGCTTTTTTATTTCATTCATTTGAAAACGTTTACTCTGTCAACCCAAGAACCCGAGAACCCAAGCAAACTCACAATTACTAGCTTTTTTATTTCATTCATCTCAAGAATTTTACTCTGTCAACCCGAGAACCCGAGAACCCAAGCGAACTCACATTGTCTATGTTTTTTATTTCTCTTTTTCCTTCCTTTCTTTCTTTTTATAGTACACATAATGATAATAATGATTTTGCTCTGTCAACCCAAGAACCTGAGAACCCAAGCAACTTCACAATTTAGAAATATTGGAACTGATAAATTTGAAACTGAAATAATAAAATATAAATAATTATATAAAATGATAGAATTTTATAAAGAAAATATAAATAATTATAAGAAATAATAGAATTTTATAAGGAAAATATAAATAATTATAAGAAATAAAATAATTTTATAAAAAAATATAAACAATTATAAGAAATAATAGAATCTTATAAAGAAAATATAAATAATTATAAGAAGTAACAGAATTTTATACAGAAAATATGAATAATTATAAGAAATAATAGTCATTTATAAATTTTATTCTGTGATACATGGAGGGATAGCCCAAAAGAGACCAAGAGTATTTTAAATAATTGGGCTATAATCACGCTATAACAGAGATAAGAAACTTAAAGCCTTCAAAATTTTTTGTAACTGAACAAAATTTCATTTTTGTTGCAAGTGTTACAGGAAGAAAATTGATCATTAATATCCATCAACAAGCAATGGTAGTATGAAAAGTGCATACCAAAGTGTACATTCTATTTATGTTCTTGGAATAATTCCTAGATAGATTATAAAACTTCATTTGAAATGGCATAAGTTAGCCAAGTTGCAGTTATTGGTGCAGCAATGTTGCAAATAATGACCCCAAAAGAGACCCAGCAAACAGCCTTTCTGACTGGCCACCTGAAATTATTTTTTGGAGCTGGGGGATGCATAAAGCTAACTCTACAATCTGCTTCCTCTTTGCTCACATCAATAATCAAACCGACCCACAATTTGCCATCAGACGAAAAAGCCAAAGAAAAAGACGAAAAAAAAAATGCAAACCTTTACTTTGGCTTAGGATGACTCTCTTAGTCACTTTCCAGCATTTCTTGGAAAAATTCTTACCCACCCTACCTATACCCAGCTACTTTCTCCTCGTTTTTGAACGAATCTCTAAGACCATCTTTTGAAAGAAGTAGGGGGGCAAATGCACACCATCCCTCCCCGTGGCTACGCCACTGCTGGTAATTACCTTAACTACCGTCTGGAAACTCTCCCTGTCTACATCTTTTTGTCTGGTCTCCTTCTCACTTACCCTGGGTGCCAGAGCCTTATTAAAAAAAATATCTTCTCACTCTGGCACATCTGAGTTATGTCCTTGAACCTTGCATAATTATCTATGAGGACGAATATTCTTCAGCCAGGGTTCTTGCTTCCAAGATCCGAGTTCTTGCTTCCAATATGCAAGATCCCAGTTTTTGCCGAAAAGTCGAACGGATTTGAAATTTCCGAAAAATTTCCGAACTTCCGACGCTAGGGGGGGCACGTGCCCCCCCCGCCCCCCCGCCCACGACGCTTCTGA
>REGM01000527.1:0-26452 GCA_004194415.1 Aurelia aurita | reverse complement strand
GGCAGCAAAGGGTGAAAATAAACGGATCTTTCAGTACATTCAAACACCTTACCTTAGGAGTCCCACAAGGCTCGGTTCTCGGTCCCCTTTTCTTTAACATTTACATAAATGATTTGTTGCTCTCCATTCAGGGAACTGATATCTGCAACTATGCAGATGATACAACCATATATGCATGCGACAAGAATCTTGACAACGTAATCAGGAGATTAGAGAATGATTCCACTTTAATTATTCAATGGTTTGCAGATAACTTTATGAAATTAAATACAGAAAAATGCCACTTCATGGTGCTAGGGAGAATTTCTAATCAAACTGTTACAATTAATATAGGTGACAGCATTATTGAAAATACAGATGAAGAAAAGCTGTTCGGGGTAACTATCGATAATAAACTAACTTTTGAAGCACATATCAGCAAGTTATGTAAAAAGGCCGGCAGCAAGCTTTTTGCACTCTCTCGTATGTCTGCATACATGGACTCGAACAAGCTGCGAATCTTAACGAGAGCCTTTGTAATGAGCCAGTTTCAATACTGCCAGTTGGCTTGGATGTTCCACAGTAGGAATTTGAACAACAAGATCAATAAAATACACGAAAGGGCTTTAAGAATGGCGTACAAGGATTATGTTTCTAGTTTTGACACTTTATTAGAAAGAGATGAATCGGTGACTATCCTTAAGAAGAATTTACAAATCCTAATGACAGAAATTTTCAAAACACAGAACAATATGAATGAGATCTTCAGGGAGCGAGAAAATATGTATGACCTAAGAAATAACAATAAATTAGTACTACCCCGGATAAGGACAGTACATTTTGGCTCTGAGACCATCAGATACAGAGGGCCCCAACTTTGGCTTTCCCTCCCTCAAGATGTAAGGAATGCTAATTCTACCCAACAGTTTAAATCAAAGATAAAAACTTGGCGCGGTGAAGAATGCACATGCAAACGACCTTACATTGAAAACCTCGGATTTTTATAATCCTGCATTTTTATTCTTAACATTTTTATCGCTTGAAACTGTATGTATTATCGAGTCATTTCATCAAATTGTTTTGCAACCTGTATATTTTAAGTAGTTGGCCTTAATTAGTAATTATAGTATTTTAATCCTGTTATTTTACTATATGTAGCTATGTACTAGCCAATTTTAAATAAATTGATTATTATTATTATTATTGCATTACATTTTTCGGAAATTGTGGGATAAATGAACATGTATGGTATTTCTTGTGCCATTTCATAAAGGATTGCATACAGTATTTCTTTGTTCACCTGATACTTCATGTTGTATTATTTTAGATCTGTTTTAACTGTGTGTTTGCATTACCCCCTGTACTGTATGTGTATATGATGATGAAAACAACTGCAATAGGTACGTACTTTACGATGTACGATTCATGGTGAAAAATGACACAACCTCACTGGGTCTCTACTACGGATGGCACTCACAAAATCAAGTTAATTTTCGAAACACAAAACAGACAACAACAACAAAATTAAGGTAGATTACTTGTCAAAAATTTAGAATTTAAACTCCTAGGTGTGAAAAACGAAAAAACTTTGGAATTCCCCCCCCCCCTAACCTACCTTTAAACAAGGATTTTTCCAAAAAAAAGGTGATGACAAAGTGTATTCATCCATACTATTGATACTGGCGATGTCTAGTCCTTGGACATCTGAGAGCTGATCAAAGAGATCTCAGTCTACGAAGTATATCATATAGCAGCTGATGCAGGAGAAAATGTTTGTCAAAACCATTTTTGAAGCGATTGCTTTTAGAGCATTGAGCTGCACACGGAGTTTTGTCAAAAGTTTGAAACCCGAAATGTCACAAATATTGTATGTAGAATTCTAACAGTCTTAACAATTTCAAGCAATTTATTGTTAAACTGAGGCAAGAATGTGGAATTTCTTGTCTCATTGTTGTGTAAATTCATTCGAATAATGCATTGTGAGAATACGTGTCAGTGAAAAGGACTGTTCTACTTACTGGTTGTTCAAAACCAGAGGGATTTCTCAGGCTTTACTATAACTGTTGCTCTTGGGGTGGTTCCCTATATGAGTATTCAGGCGATTTGGATTTCATAAGGGAGAAGAAATGACACAATCTTCGATACCACCTTCTCTCATACAATATTTCCTAATCTAGTGCATTAAACAGTCTCTGCATGTTTGTACCTTTCCATGCTAGTGCAGCAAGGTACTGAGTTTGTTCAAGCTTTTGTGTGAAATCAGCGCATTTCAGGGTCAAATTTGTGTTTGATTCTATCTCCAGAGTCAAAGTAAAAAGTAACGTAAAGTTATTGTTTTTATATAGCGCTTTTACTATAATTCAATATTCAAAGGCGCTTTACAATTTTTACCCCCTCAGCTCAGGCATTTTTTTTCTCCCTTGGGGACTATTTTTACACAGCGTGCAGCCTTATAGTTGGCGCTTCTGATGTCAAGAGGTGGTCTTTCATGTAGCTCATATATAAATTCAAGAACCTCTCTAGAACCATACTTGCTTTAACAATAGCTTCTTTAACATGACTTTGGGAATCTAATTTAACAGGTTGGCCAAAAAAACAATAACCCGCAAGATGCAAAATTTCTGAAAAACTTTCTTAATGCAAAATTGCGATGTAATTCATATGGCACTAAGTACAACATAACATATCTACGCCTATTGAGTGAATATCAGTTCATTATCAGTTGTAGTTACAGAGAAATAAGATTTGGAAAAAGATGGTCGTGAAAGCCACCGTAACAAAGTCACTAATCATCAAAAGCGCAACTTGACAAAAGAACAAGATTCACATTCACATTAAAAAATTATTCAAATTTTGAAAAGTTCACATTTAAACTAGAAGTAACTATATGTTATCAACTGCGCGCACTGAATGTTAAAAGAGAACTGCAATAAAGGACATTACACCCCTGATATTTTTTAACTCAAATAATGCCACAGTAAATTTGTAGATGAATTTTTGCTACTCGTTTTATACATCGATAGCGTCCCCGCTTAGCGTCATTCCGACGCTAACTTTCGGACCCACCAATTACGTTTGTCTTATACCATGCACTTGATAGCTTTGTTGGTTAAAGTTGAACAAATCAATCTGTCTATTTACGCGATGTTTGGTCTCTTCCCCTTATCATGGCCAAACGAACTGAAAGAAGAAGCTGCACGAACTTACTGCCTGTGTTTCACGAATCGTAGAGGAAGTTCGATTGAGTCGCCACTACTCCGGCTTTTAGGCCCATCGGCCATTATACCATATCTTTGCACATGACGTATTCTATCATAGAATATCATGATTATTTCTCATTAGCCAAGAAGACAGACACAATCAAAATCAGTGACAAAGGCAATGTGGCCAGCGACTCTCTCAATTTAAGCCAACCAGCAGAAATAGACAATGAAAAGTAACAAAGAAAAACAGACATGCGTGGACATCGGAGAAAAATCCGTGGATCACTTTAGTAAGCTTCCTCCTTTGTCACACGCAATTACAATATGACAAAATATGAAAATGTAATACAAACCAAAACCAATTATATAACTGATTAGAACACTTTATTAGCTTTCTTTGAGGTGTCCTGCACTTTCAAGCCTCAGGGGAGCTTTGCATGAAAACAAGGAAATGGTCCTACAGTATATAGAGAACATATTAGCACTCATTTAGTTTATTCCTAGCCTGATAACGATCTAGAAGGCTATGATCCAAAACGTGCAACATGTACAAACTATATCTTAGCTGGCTTCTCCTTTTTTATCTCCCTTCAGTTTATGCAGAAATGTAAAGAAGACTATCTCAAGGAAGAAGAAGAAAAACAATACAACCTTAAATTAACAGAAGAACACTGGTTTATTGAGAGTCCATTAGACGAGAACTTCAGGTACATAGTAATAAAAACGATTGGATCGAAAATTGCTGCCATTTAGAAGTCAGTTGTCCACGTGATATTCCCGTGTTCCTCTGATCTCAAATTGTTAGCACATGAGAAAATTACAGTATGCTCCTTTTATTAATCCCGAATGATTGATACATACGAGTGCATGGCTCTGATGAGTGCTCACCAAAACACCAAAAATGGCTATTATCTAATAAAGGACCAGAGCCCTGATAGTTACAATTCTTTTCACCTGAGTGACACAGTAAATTTGTTCATGAATTTTTGTAGACCTAAAGATGTCCAAATTAAATCCCACGAGGCGAGCACATTTTACATGTCCTTGTAAATATGCACGCAGCAGGCCATGGAAGGAATGAGGCGAAATTTATGAGATAGGGTCGGGTTGGTCAATCTTGGGGCGCTGATTTCGAAAATCGATGTTATACGGGCAAATTCGGGGGCTTTCAGCCTCGTTTTGATGTTGAAAGTCTCGTTTTCAAGCAATCGAACAATTTCTCCTTTTAATTGTCATAGAACGTACCAACTGCTTTTTAGAATAACTATAAATGATAAAAGATAGAGCCCGTGGATAAATAAATTGTTACTGTAACTTTGTTGGCAATACTTGGCTCTTTCTAGCCTCACTTTCATTTTTAGATCCTGCATTTGTAAGAAAATCGATCTCCTTTCTTATACTTAGCGCCACTTACCAATGAAGGCAGTTCAGATCAGTTCAGAGAAGACTCGTAGTACCCGATATTGCTATTGCAAATCCCGTTTGATCTTTATTAGTGAAATAAACGACCCGGCCTCGTTCTCATGTGGCCATAAAAGCTGCACAAGGAATATTTCGATCACACATTCTTGATGTGGTATAGATTTGCAACATTTTCTTGTGGGTTTCGCACCCAATTGTTGAAATTCTGGAGTGGTTTCAAAAGTTAATCCGAAGTTTCAAACGATATTTCAATAATACATGCAACTTATAATCATAACGTAAATAGAATTTATTGGTTAGCGGTATTGCAAGTATAGGAGCATACAGTTCAGCTAAATTGTAGCTTTCTAAAGATATCATATAAGTGTATACATCTTCCGTGTCTGTTTCATCGATGTTGTCAGATGTTGTAACCCTTAATGATATCTATTTCTTTCTCATTGCTATTGCAGCCGTAGTCAATCATCATATCGGCAAAGTTCCACCCAAAATGATTGACTGCCCACTCAATTTTTCCAGCGTGACAATGTTCCTGGCCTACAGTAGGGATGTAAAATGTTACAAGCTGTCGCTTTAGAGAATAACTTTGGAATTGTACTAGGTGAATCAAGAACAAATATAGCTAAGTGCCAGAATAAACATTCATGAAAAATCTTCCAAGTTTGACGTATTATGACTCATTGTATAGTGGACAGGCTAACTCAGCTGTGGAAATTTATTTCACTAAAATCGGTCATATGGTTTTGGAGAAATCATCGATTTTGCATGGAAGCTGTTTTTGGAAGAGCTGAGAAAGGACCAGAAGGGACAACCAAATTTTCTAAGTCTTTAGCCTTTAAATGATGGCAATTGCATCAAGATCTTCTGAGAAGCTCAGATACCGTTAAAGCTCTATTAAACCCCCGGGGGGGCTTATTTAATTTAGAGACTCCAGAAGGGAGGTTTATTAGAGAGGGGGGCTTGTTCACAAAGTCAGATGACAAGGCTATAAACGATAGCTTTTAGGTCTTTTACCTCATCTTTCGCGGAGTCAACATACACTTTTACGAGTCAAATACACAAATTCAACGCAGTTTTAGTCCCAAACCATATGAAAATGAACATCCAAACTTGTTTATCTAGGAAACGGAAAATATTCGGTATCCTCTCGCATTTGATATATGTGGGGCTTATTTATGACTTCGACTCAGAAGGGAGGGGAGAGGGGGGCTTAATAGAGAGGGGGGCTAAATAGAGCTTTCACGGTAAGTCATGCAAATGCGAGGGACACATTTGTCTCGTTTTTTTCCACACTTGATGCTCTTTATGCTCTAAGCACGGTGACCTAAATGAAGTTTGAAATGAGAAGCATCGCTGCGTAGGAGCTCAGGTGCTAAAAAGAGTTTGAACTTTATTTGAATGATGGTGGTATTGAAGCGAAGTTGTGAGGGTATAAGAACAAAGGAAAAGCAACATTATCAAGCATTTATCGCAATCCCGTGGAAAATAAAACAACCCAGCAGGTTAGGATACGACTTTGGTCATAATATAAGCCACATCAACGGTGCGTTATTGCCCGTGCTCTAAGCTGAGATTATTTGATCAACATTTCTATTCCTACCTACAGTATATTCAAAAACAACTCCATAAGAAAAATGCTGATAACTGTAGAACGAAATGAGCTATTTTAGCATACTAAATCTTAACATCTAAGTTAGCCTTTTCACTATAAAATGAAATCTAGTAGGACGAAATTAATGGATTATTCGTAATTAAACAGTTTGTCAAACGCCGATATCTTTTTACTCACCCAGTCAATTGTAAGAAATCTGATGTTAAATTCTCTTGTTTGCCCTTTGTAATTCAATGAAGCAGTATGGTAAATATTATCGCTCATTACAGAGGCCCTCGTGTCTGCACATTTCCCCACCTCTTTATTTCACTTCATCTCAATAATCGTTATCTGATATATCTAACTAACCAGAGGCAGACAGAAAGTTTCTCGAATCTCTCAAGACTGGCTTCGTTTAGCACTATTAATGCTGTATCTACTACAGAACATAAACATAAAAGTTTTGTTCTTTGGTAGACTGCTAGATTTCAAGATTTGAGATTTCATTTTCAAACAATGGCCTAGAACATGTTGTTACTTATGTATACTTTAAACAGCTACTGAATGAATTTAAACAAGAGCAATAACTTGTTAACTAAAAAAACCAACAGACAAAGTCATACCATTTTATATACATATAAAAGGATGTTAATGACAATCAGAACAATAAACCTATTAACAAAAACAACGATCGAACTAAATCATACTATATCATATGCATATAAAAGGGATGTCGATGGCAATCAGAACACTTACACTGCAGCACGGCGACCGGAGCAGCCATGAATCCAGCTCCTACCTCGATGCAACAATGACAGCTTCCACAAATGGCTGATGTTGTCACTGGGCTTCATTTGCGAAATCTTTACTCTTGCAAGTGTTTTATAAACATTGGTCTATCAAATCATAGATGAGTTGGTTACCTTTCTGTTCTGGAATTTCATATTGAAGATAAATCTATTTTTAATATCCATATGTTGAAACGCAGGATGTCGTTTGGTGATCTCTTGAAGGAATCGAAATCTTAAACTTTGGTTTAATTTGCATGTCATCAAAGAATGCATCTCATCCTCAGTGATGTCACATGCGTGACAATGCGCCCGCAATGAGCAATCACCCTAGCAGAGCAGACCTCTTCCTACTGATATCTCATTTCAGGGACTTTAATCATCTTAAAAGATGAAATTCTGGAATTGGTTTCTCTGCTGTAAAATTAAGATTGCCACTTAAAATTATGAAAGTAAAATGAAGTGAAAATGAAAAAGTACGCAGAGCTTATTTGTTGAGCAGTGGAATTTCCCTTGTTCGCAACCATGAATTTTTAGCCAAAAACTTCATATGATATACCGGGTGAGTCAGAAAAAACAATCCCCGTTTGAAAGGCCACTGCTCCCTGGATATCAAAACGATAATATTGACAGATACATTATTTAATGGTTGACATGTTCAAATATAATCTAAAATTTACGTGACTGAAATTGGCCTCTCCGTTCTGAAATTGTTAGCGATTTTCTGGAGAAAGCCCCTTCAAGAAACCTTCAAAACATGCCTAAAATCACTAGCAAATTTTCCAAATATTTCTGCCTTACAGCAATGACTTGCACACTTACACATGCTGTAGCACGTGTTATCCTCTTGGGAGGATAAAATCTCCGAGAATATTGTTGCTATGTTTCCAGGGATGACACTTTCATCCTCTGAAAGGGATAAAAGGTGCTAAAGCATGTACAAGTCATTGCTATTAAGGCAGAAATATGACGAAAATTTGGTCGTTATTTCATGCCGTTTTTGAAGGCTTCTTGGAGGGGCTTTCTTTAGAAAATCCCTCATAATTTCAGAACGGAGTGGCCGATTTAAGTCAGGTAAAATTTAGAATTTATTTGAACATGTCCACTATTAAACAATATATTTACCAATATTATTGCCTCGATATCCAGGGAGCAGCGTCCTTTCAAACGGGGATTGTTTTTTCTGACTCACCCGGTATATGATATGCAGAAGGAGCTAGAGTGCCAACTTCTTGGCCAGCTAATACTGTAAGATGACAGATCTCAATGAAATTTGTCATTGTATAAGCTAACATTTTTTAAATCATTAGTAGGCATTCTTGTCATGAAGTGCTCCTTTGAGCTTATGCTGAATGATTAATATCATCAAATGCAGGGCTCTGGTGAAAGTTTAACACTAAAACATGAAACTCGCTTCTGTACGTAGTGATGGGCGAGAGATCTAATAGACTTCAGATTTCTCCGACAATACTATTGCACCACTCAGGTGCCATAAACTTCTCGTGGGAATTGAGAATAAATACTTTGTATACCGGTCAAGAAATATGGCCACACATGCAAGAACATTTAATGTTAAAGGGGCTGTACAAGATTTTAGTTAACAAAGATAAAGATCAGCTAGCCAATATCGCAAATTTAATGACATAACTCCTCTCTAAAAGGTGCGTGGCATACAGTTTCTTCAGCCTGCAGTGACCTTTCTTGTGTTTAGGCTGTGTGCTTGTGTATCACTAAAATCGTTGATGGCATGAAAAGTCAGCTTGTACTAGCAAATTCTACGGAGTTCAAACCTGCAGAAAGTACCTTCGTTTGCAATGTATCTTCTGCTATTTGCTTACATTAAGGAGAGAAAGTCATGGTATTTTTAAAGTTTAGCTTCTACATGTTTGAACATTAGGACTTCTAAGATTAAGATTGTAGCTTCTACAAGATACATTAAAGGCACACTTTCGTGGAGCTGACTTGTTAAATAAAACATTCTGGAAAAATAGAATTAGCTAAGGTCTGGTAATTTTGATGTTCGTCGAAATTCATGAACTCAATGATCTGATGATTTTTCAATTGCAGGTAATTACTTAAAGTTACCTTAAGGGTACCTTGAAGGCCAGATCTTTTGTAAAATCAGAACCACAACTGTGTTTGTTTAACATCTAGAATGCTCAGGAGGATTTTAAGCAAGTTTGGACAATCTGAGCCATGCGAGAGATCCAATATTTTGGTAAATTTGTTGAGTATGTTCCGTCTTTTCATCATAGAGATGCTGCAGATTCAGTACCAAGTTTTATTGTCTGCGAAGACTTGTTAACAATTGGAAGGATGTCATTCAAGAATTTCAACCCAGCTGTTGATGTAGGTTTCATTTCTAGTAACTAGAAGGTAACAACAGGGACATAGTATACAAGGTGTCTCAGAAAAATTGTTCGACGTTTGATTAGATATTAAAAATAAGGATATAACAAACGGGCTCCATGGAAAGACAATCTTTTCCGAAGATCTTAAATTAATTTTAGACACCAGAGTCTTGCAAATCCACTGATTATTCACGGAGCTAAATGCTCGTGAAGTTCAAGTTAGTGCGAAAGCTGAAACCAGAGGCCTCTCCATATCATTTGTAGTGAATGTAGCATGGGGCTGTCATTTGTTTTGTTTCTCATTTATATCAGAGCAAGCCAAATGGGATTTAGTAAGGATTTTCGATAACCAAACTTTCTCGAACATGAATTCAAGCGTATGGATGCTTTAAGGAATTCTGTTGAGCAAAGTTTGTAAAAGCAAATTTTGACAAGAATTGCAATATTATTACAATACTTACATGGCTACAAGAATTACAATACTTCGAAATCCTATTTGTTCGCTTTGATCTTAGCGAAAGATATGGCATTGGATAAACTTTCTTTACCTCGATTTGGAGCTTTTTTGCAAAACAAGTCGCTTTGGGGTCTCTGGTTTCAGCTTTCGCACAAACTTGATCTTTAAAAGCTCATAGCTCAGAAAAATTTCAGTGAGTTTGCAAGATGCTCGTGTCTAAAATTAATTAAGATCTTAGGAATAGGGGTATCTTAACATGGAGCCTGTTCATTTTATCGTTATTTTTAAATATTAATCAAACTTCGAACAATTTTTTTGAATAACTGTATTGTAGCAAAGTACGGGGGTGTCTCAAAAATAGTTCTCCTGTTTTAAAAATAACCAAAACTCGATTATCAAACCTAAGATAAAATTTTCTTTTTGATCTCTTTTTTTAATGATCCAAATATATTAAAGATATTAAAATGTTCTTTTCAATACTTAAAGGGTACTAACTGACTGAAAAACCGTGAAGCTTGCTTAGGAGCCATTATTTTGAGTTTTTTCATTATCCTTCAAGTCTACAATGATAGTTTGCGTTTCTCTCTGACACTTATGACCAAACTAGAAGGTCAATATACAAAAAGAAATTAATATGGTAATCATCAGTGCTTTTTGCAGTATGTTTCAAAACCAGGCAGCCCTAAAAATAGCTAATTTTGCTAATTTTAAAGCCAATTACGAGATCAACTATACCTGGGAAAATAATTTGGTCTTTGATCTACTTATTTAAATTTAATGATCGGTCATGTAATCAAATTTTGATGATTTTTTAAACAGGAAGACTTTTTTGGGACACCCGGTACTTCATGGAGAAGGTCGTGAGATGCGTTTCAAGATCTAATTGGCAAAATGACATCACCTTGTTTTGTATCATTGCTAAAGTATGGTCTAGAGTCATATGCCATTTCTCTCCAATTAAGGAGATCACAGTTTCAAGGAAGTACTTTTTTCCTTGGCTTAGTAATCTGTTAGAACGACATGCGACAAAAGCACTTCACCACTTTAACCAAAAGCCGGGTACACTCTTATATCATCTCGTGGTTGTGATAGAGTTAAACTCGTCATTTGAACTACCATGAGGTGGTTTTGTAAAGAACGATGAAAAGGGGAAGGTGCAAGTATAACCCTCGAGTATAGATAGGCAACATCAACCTTATTGCAGCAGGTTCAAATCAAGATAAAAGGTCCATGTTTAACTTCAATCGACAGAACTTGAGGACAAGTAAGAACATTTAATCAAAACCCATGAACAACAATGAGTACACTTTGTTAGCAACAGGATTATACACAAGGCATTTTCATCCATTTTCGTTCAGCCAAGTTGGATGATGATAGTACCTGAAGCTTTCGATGCATGTTTCGAACTTGTAAAATGCGTGTAAAAATAGGACTGCTCTTTGCATTACAGATGCAAGCAGCACAACGTACGGAGCTTTGCAACTGTGATGGTCAGGTCTAAAGACTAGCGCAAACTAGCGATTTTTGTCGCTGGCGACAAAAATCGCTGGCTTGCGGTGGAAAACAGCTGCAGGTTTTTGTCGACAGTGACGAAAACAAATATCTAGCATGCTAGATATTTGTTATCTTCGCTAGCGAATAAAAACAAAACCCTGCAAGTGTGCGGGGTTGAAAAGCAAATTTTATGCTGATTGGCCAATCATGGACGTGTATTCAAGTAATGTGGTAACTTCTGTCAAGAAAAACAAGTTTGAGGTCGAAACTACACTTATTTTTTCGTGGATTATAGCAAAAGAAGATTCCTTGGTCGATCTATCGCGTAAGAAACCTTGTCTTTACTCACTAAGCTCACCAAAATCTGCTGATAGGATGGTAAAATACGCAGCAATGGTGAACTGGCTGAAATCGCCAATGATCTTAGGACTACAGACTTGGTCTTACTATTATTTCGCCTTCTACTTCGAAGTAAAATCAAGGCCACTAATATTTTTGCTGTTGCAATCGTTTTGATTTATTGAATTGGACAATTTTATTAAAAATTTTCTGAATTTTCCTCGACTTTTGTGATGAAAGGCAGACCAAAACAACTGACCAGCACAGAAAAATCGCAAATTTGCGGCAACAAACTTCAGTCGTTAATACCCAAAAATCGCCAATGTGCGCTAAGCTTAAGAGTTTCACGAATGATTGACAATGAGCTGTCATCGATATTAATTGAGACTGTATGCTTTATGATTAAAGTAGCCACTGTAGAGGCCTATAACTTAGTACCCCAGTCTAAAAATAGCATTAGGGGGCATTTTTTCGAAGAGGTCTGCATCCCATCTTTTTTAGCGTATCAAATTGTGAATTCTTACCGAGTTTCATGCTTATATCTCATTGTGCACACGATTCTGCAAAATTTTGGTGCTAACAGCCCTGACTACAAATGATTTCAATGATAAGTAAAATTAAGAAATTTTTGAAAATTTCTCTCAAGATTCATGAGCGATTGTCATCCCCAGTTAAAGTTTCTGAGTGTCTTTTCTTCGCAAAATCTTGCTCATTTTTTAGTTATTGTCTTTGCCTACTCTCATTAAAATGGCCGTATGATAGGCTGTAGACAGACAGTTTGGGTGTTGCAGTTAGAGACTAGACGCGTAGCGCTCAAAATTAGACAGCTTTTGTGAAGAAGCTGAAAATCTATCTTTGCTACTAACTCTTTGCACTTGTCCGTAACACATGCTTTTCAAAATTCCTTGCAACCACCTAGCTAAATTTCCTTGCACTGTTCTTACACTTACACTGTTTATCGGATTGACATGGAGCGTGAGGAGGAATACTTGGTCTTGGTAGATCACAGGGAGGGTCAGATACCTTTGGGTCTTGAAAAAGTTGTCCTAGTATATTTTGGGGCCGCAGTTGTGGAATATTTAGGATAATTTTTGGTGGAATGTGACTAAAGTCTGTCGCAAATTTGATGTCACTTGAGATTTGCAATAACGCAAAATTAATCATGCAAAACATTTAAATTGTTTTTATTCGAGGAAATTTTCAAGTGACATCTAACTGAAGACAGATTTTAGTTCATATAATCGAGTCTTTGCTCCTCAAAAAGTTTTCGAGCTCGTTCTATTTTTGGTCTTTTAGTGAAAGTGCTGTATCTACCCCCTCTCCCCGTCAGCTAGCAATAGAAAGCCCCCCCCCCCCTCCGAGCATAAAAACAAGCTAGAATGAAGCTGGAACAAAATATTGAATTATCCAAGCTCTCATATACTGCTTCTGAAACCTAGTGCATGTTGAAAAGCAATCCATTATTATCTATTCAAACATCTAATTGAATTTCTAATTATTATTTGAAGAAAATATTCGCAGAGATGCTTCGGAAGCGAGAAATGAAATTACGCGGTATAAAAGACGATGAGCAAGATGTATCTGATGAAGAGATGGCAAAGAGGTATCTATATTTATTTTCTACTTCGCAGTTTATATTAATTCTCTTTTCGGTCTATGATAACATTCTAACATATTCATTCCTAGAACTTCCGTCCTTTGGAACAACCAATCTGGCTCTGCCCCCCCCCCCAACATACAACTTATAGGCTTTCAAACGCTCAATAAACTCCCTCTGCTAATCTCTTTTCTTCTTCCAGTCCCAGGGTACTTGTACAATAGGTGTTACCACCTTTCTTAGAGACGAAACACTTTTCAGCTGTGGACTGAAAGCCTTCATGTGACTGTTTCCCTGAAGCCGTCCTTTTCGCAGAGTTTTGATGTTTTGTAAACAAATCAAAGAAATGAATTTTGCATGAATTTATGTCAAATTCCTATAGATTTCATTGTGACGTCATAGAAATGGCGCAAAATTTCAAAAGACAATTCAAAATTTGAAATTCGAAATTCGGAATCTACATGGAAAGTTGACCTAATACAACTCAAAGATAACTCAAACGTCAGAGCAGTAGCATTGCAGCTCCCTGCGTCAACAAATGCTATCGACTAAAATGTGGTCTTAAGCTTTTGGCCACGACTGTATGTGGATTCAAGTTTCTAGTAACTTTGTAACACCGGGTGTATTTATTACTATATCATCCATGTCAGGAAAGGTTGACTTTTTTAGCAAAGTTGGTTCAATAGATCTTTCCTTTACAAAGACTGACTCAAATTGCTTGTTCAATACATCTGCTTTTTCCTTGGGGTCTGTAATCATTTTACAATTGTCTTTTAACGATGCTATGCCAACATAATCTCTTCGCATCTTCTTAATGTAACTCCAAATTTTTTTCAGGCCAGATTTGTGATTCTCCTTTTTAAGTGGTGTAATGATATGTTCTACCGGGTGTCCCAAAAAAAAAGTAACGGATTTGGTTGGCTCCAGCAATGTGAATATAGCTTTGATCGATGGCTAATGACTCTCAAAATGTTCCTCGATAGTTAACTTGAACATAGATACCTCGTTTGTTGGTATTGGTGCCTTGAGAGCAGAGATATTGATCTGGATAGCTCAAATTTGTACCCACGTGCAAACCAGAGCTTTGGCCTTTTGGCCTAAGCAAATTCTTGATGCATCTCGAAATTAAAAACTGAAATTAAAGAAAAATAAAAAAACTGCCCATTGGGTGACTGGGGGATGATTTTTGGCAAACAGAATGTAATAATATGTAATATTTTTCAAATTTTATGAAGGATATCGTTGATTTATTCGCTGTGTCTCAAGAATTTGCTTAGGCCAAAAGGCCAAAGCTCTGGTTTGCACGTGGGTACAAATTTGAGCTATCAAGATCAATATCTCTGCTCTCAAAGCACCAATACCAACAAACGATATATCTATGTTCAAGTTAACTATCGAGGAACATTTTGAGAGTCATTAGCCATCGATCAAAGCTATATTCACATTGCTGGAGCCAACCAAATCCGTTACCTTTTTTTTGGGACACCCGGTACGTAAGACCAATATGCGTTCCTCAGTTTCTGTTGGATGTCTTTTTGAAGTGCCTTCTATTTGTGATCGACTATATTATAAGTCTGAGTGGAAGGCTCAAAGTTCCTTTGTATGTTCTTTTTTCTCGTATAGGTCCTATTTCTTTTCCTGATAAGTTTTTCAATGGAACGCGTTATGTATGTGAGTTTGTCCTTCGACTTCAAAATCTTTGAGGGTATATGTTTGTTCACAATTTCATGCATTTTATCTCTGAATATGTTCCATAAATCATCAATATTGTGTGATTCAAGCTTTGACAATACTTCGTTCTTAAGTTCTTTCATTTCGTCTGAAATTCTATCCCATGCAGCTTTTTGAATTGGTAAACTTTCCATGGAGCTTGTTTTCTCTTTAGAGGGCTTACATCAAGCTCCATCAACGGCACACAGTGTTCTAAAACACCTGGTATTATTTCAATCCGGCTTACTTTGGATGGAATATTGGTCGCAAACAGGTCCAAAGTATTTCTCTTTCTGGTTGGATCCTCGGCTACTTGCTCCATGCTATGATCATTAAGGATTTCTGCAAATTTGTAATGAAGTAATCTGTAATTGCAGTTTGGCTTTAGCTGTTTATTTCTCCAATCCCACCCAGGAAAATTGAAATCACCACCAATTATAACAATCTCGTGGTTTTTCCCAAGCTGTTGTAGGGATGTTTGTAGCTCAAGGACACTCTTCTCGTCAATACTATGCGTTTGACAAATGCATTCAGGCTTGTGCTATTTCATAAATTGCTGGTAGCTAGTACCTTTAGAAGACCAACTATATTTCGAAAACGTCAATGATAATATCAACGCTCGCTTTTTACACAACGAAGCAAGAGATTTAGTCACCTTATCTTAACCTTACCTTAACCTTATCCTATTCCTCAACCTTTGATGAATTTTTTAAATTTAGCTATCAAGAAATATGATCTTTTATTGCAATATATCGAATATTATAACATATTTGCTTCATGGTTCATTAGGCATTGCTCTGAAGGATTTTTGTCTTTTATTAGGTATGAATCTTTAATTGACACTGTTGGGAAGAAGTTTTCAAAGAAGAGAAAAGGAAAACGAAAGGCAGCTTCCAGCGATAGCTCATCAGAAGAAGAACTAATGCAGACGAATGCCAAGAAACATAAATCAATGTTTATGAAACCAAAAGTTGACTGAAATTTCGAATACTATTAGTTAGATAGTACCATTTTAAGTATTTTGTTTCGAAGTGGGTCAAGAGTAGGTTTAGCCATTCTTTCGCAATATCTTTTCCTTGGATGTTCTTCTGTAGCTCAGCCACGTCTTTGTGAAAAAACAAAAGGCATACTTCCTGAAATCGAATATTTTATATTTCTATTTATTTTTTGAAAACGAGATGGAAAACCTTGCAAAAATAAAATCTTAGCTAAGGATAGAACAGAAGACAATTTCAAAATTTTGTTTAGTCATCGAGGTTATTATAGTTATCTGAAATCGGAGAAAGTTTGGAGAGGAAATTTGTGAAACTAGTATAACGGATGATATTGTGATTTATATAAGTCCAAGGCTATGCAGAACGACCTCCTTTGATAGATTTTTGATGGGCCCAATAGTATGTAAAAAAGAATTTTTTTCAAAGTAGAAGGCTGGATAAGGATACCTCGATTTTTACTGTAGTTATCTGTCACAATTTGTTTTCTAAATTTATGCAGTAAAATTGAAAAGAAAGGTCGATTGAAATCCCTTTCCATTTAAACATCCTCTCATGTAAGGTACACTTTTGCACTTTGAAAGCCCCTACGTTTGAACATCTTGGCTCTGGCTTATGTACAGAATTTTGGCGTTTTTACTTTTCTAAAATCTGAATATGCTTAGGCTGAATTCATCGAGTTCTTAAGCTATGACGAAGAATATTGTGCTAAAATTTACGTTGCAATTGGAAAAATGGGAATATGTATCAGTTCCTACCATCTTCACTTTTCCACAAAACTCTTTTGAACTTTGGGATATCTTGGGACACCCTGTTGTGGAAGATTGTGACTTATCAAACATGAAAAGACTCTACTCGCTGTGGATACCTTGCGACGGAGTGCTGAGTTTTTTAAGCGTGATGATGGTTTCATTAAATTTGAATTAACATAGTAGTAGAAGCATCAAGTGGCTTTTTCTCTTTTGTATTGATTTGTGTAGGAAGCGATCATTCGCCCAGCTTATGTCCTAAGTTCGACAACCGCCGTTTCTGAGTCTGGCTGTATTTTCGAAGCCTGATGTTGGTATGTATCTGTTGTAAGAACTAAAATAAAGTTTAGTTGTAAATGGACTCATTAGCACGACGACCGAAACCTGGTTACCTATTACGATACCTACTAAGTCGTCGGGTCATTTTCTACACTAACTAGATATCAGTGACCCTCTAACAAAAACTAGCTAATTTAGAATTCTCGAAATTCTAGAAAATGAGCACAGATCTTTCAGAGAGTATACATTTTTTACTTGGTTGAGCTCTTCAGTCGTTCATGGAAACAAGTAAAAGTTTCTCCCCAGCAGAAAGATCCCTTCTTAGAAGATAAATTATTGTGAGGAAGAAACAAATTTATTGGGACAACCACAAAATGTTTAAACTTTTGGCTAGAAAGTGTTTTTATAGGAAATGATATGATTATTCCATTCTAAAAGGGATTCAAAACTAGAGTGACTATCTTTGTATGCGATCCGTAGAGCTCGTTCGTGAAGCTTATTTACTTTATTATTAATACCTCTGTCATGAAACACCCAGTTCAGGGGACAATAGCTGAACTGTTACATGATAAACGTGTTCATCATCAGTACTAATTTGTTTGTATCCATAAACTTTTATATCCGCGCCAGTGCAAGAAGTTTCCGACTGGCCTTTGTGCAGAGAGAATCTAGGTGGATTTTAAAACTAAATTTTTTTTCTAAGGTAATACCTAAGAGCTTTTCTTCGTTGCTCTCCTTAACCTAAGGTAATACCTAGGAGCTTTTCTTCGTTGCTCTCCTTAATCAAAGAATTACCCACTGTCACAGAAACATCATTACTTTTGCCGCAAAATACTAGCAAGAGACATTTGTCATCATTTAGCGTCATGTAGTTTCACCTAGAAATTTTAGAGCATCCTCTTCTGACCAGTTCTGGATGTTTTCAAGCTGATTATAGCACACATAGATTGTCGTATCATCGGCATAATTACAAATTCCGGTATCCTTCAGTAGATAAAACAGATCATTAATATAGATATTAGAGAGGAGGGGCCCCAAGACGGAGCCTTTGAGGGACACCTTGCTATTCACTAAATGCTCTATTCACGTCTGCACACTTCGGCAAACATTGAACAGTTTTATGACGCCATGTTCAAAATTCGATGAAATCTGTAGTCTATTCGTACTGAATCAGTTTTTGTTTNGCGTCATTTTTTAGAGATTTTAGAGCATCCTCTTCTGACCAGTTCTGGATGTTTTCAAGCTGATTATAGCACACATAGATTGTCGTATCATCGGCATAATTACAAATTCCGGTATCCTTCAGTAGATAAAACAGATCATTAATATAGATATTAGAGAGGAGGGGCCCCAAGACGGAGCCTTTGAGGGACACCTTGCTATTCACTAAATGCTCTATTCACGTCTGCACACTTCGGCAAACATTGAACAGTTTTATGACGCCATGTTCAAAATTCGATGAAATCTGTAGTCTATTCGTACTGAATCAGTTTTTGTTTTCTCATATCTCGGCATTTAGCCTTAATCATAGCCATGCACACAGAAATACTTTTCAGTTCAGTACGTAGCAATAGCAAAATTTCCCAGTAGTATCATGATTCCTAGTTGAACGTTACAGAAATTAAATAATGAGGTAGGAAGAAGGATTTCCCACATAAAACCTGTTCAGATAAAAGCCAAAAAAGTAGTGTCACTATTGTTATGTCTTCGGCCATTTCCAAAGTTTGCACCACTAAAAGCAAAACAATATTTGTGTCAGATTTTGACAGGTCAGTCCAGATTTAGTGAATTATATTTAGGGTAAACGTATCCTAATTTGAAGTGAGTAACATGGTAATGTGCATCGACATGGTCAATGGCCGTCAATGTGCCTAATTACCTCACGTTCGTAGGCTCTCTTGGCATACTTCCTGTGACAAATGAAGATACCTTGACAGAACTTTATTAAGGCAGAAGACAGTAGCTCAGAGCTTTCATACCAGAAACAATAATCGCAGGTACAGGAGAGAAGTTGTCGGTTTTATCCAGTTAAAACAATTATGGAAAAGAAAGCTTTAGAACTTTTGAATATCAGAAAGGATGATAATCCAGTATTATAACTCGTGTCCCAGAGGTGCTTGGAGCAACAATCCGTGTTTCATCCCATAACACCTTTTGGTTTCAATGCTTTTCATTTCTTGTTTGTTTCTGCGACACGACATTTGTTCCAGAGTAGTAAAATTGCCTTTTACCTTGTTTGCTGCCCATTACCGACGAATGCAAGCAATTGGTCTTTCCTCCTTTTATATCTAAATAGGGTCTCTTTCTTCTCTTTATTGTTGAATTTACTGTTTCAAATTCTATCAAAGAAGTGTCTGCTTGGGTATCGTAGTGGCACAGAATTATACAAGACAAAATCGATATTCGGATTCTACATGAAAAAGTAATCAGCAACGACTGAGAATGACAAAATAGGGAGATCAGTCACACGGGATTACATTAAAAATTGCATTTCTAGGGGTTATGCACGGTGGCCGGATCATTTTGGCCAGTAGTGTAATGGTTTTAGTCTATTTTTGTCATTCACTCTCTAAATATGGTATCATTTCAGTCACGTGACTAAATGTAGAACAATGGGATGTCAAAAGTTTAGTTCATTAAATTCATATCATGTGACCTGATCTCAGTTCGTGTTGAGATTTCATGTAAACGATGTAAACGCAAAGCAAAATAAGCAATGCTGTCAAAACTCAGCCCGTGTTGAACTCAGCACGGGCTGAAATTTCTCATGTAAATGCCCTCGTAGGTGAATAAAAAGCAATGAGAGCATCACATCGGTTTTAGTTGTCTCTTGGTCTCAAGAAAAAGCTTAGTCATCAGTGTTTTGTCTACTATTGTCATGTAAAATAACCATTACACATTACACTAAAAACACTGATTGGATATTCCGATATGAATCTTCAATAAATACCCGACACACAATGACTTCCTACATTTCCCAATTAGAAGACACCTTACTTCAAGACGAATATATAAAAAAGCCCTTTCTTTCACATTCAAAACACACTCTGAAACATGCACTGAAACAACACTACAGTGACATTTGGAAAAACAAACTGGAGCTCACCTCTAAAGCTAACACATTTAAGACTCATAAAACTAACCTAACATATGAAAACTACCTTACATTGATTCCGAACAGACATTTCCGAAGGACCCTCGCAAAAATACGTTTAAGTGACCACTGCCTATCAATAGAAACTGGTAGGCACACAAAACCCCCAACCGATCCTGATAAAAGACTTTGCAAATTCTGTCAAGATGAGGTCGAAAACGAAGTCCATTTTGTTCTCAAATGCAAATCTTTTGCCATTGAAAGAAATGCTTTTCTCTCAAAGATAAACGATCTCTACAGAAATTGGTCTAACATCCCATCATACGAACAAAAATATATCTTTTTAATGACAAATGAGGACCCAGAGTTCCTTTTACTATTCTCTAATTTCATTCATACAATATACACCACGCGCTTTGAGTCTGAAAACAGGACACTTAAAACCAATTTGAAAAGATATTAGTTTCCCTCTCTGTTTTTGGTACGCTTTATAGCTGTTTATTGTTTTGTTAGTTTGTTGTAGATATGTGTTAGTATGACCATGTATTTTTAAAATATTGTGTCATTGAATGAAAAAAAAAAAAAAANTGACAGTTGCTAGGAAACCTTATAATAGCTACTTAAAATAAAATTTCACATACTATTTCTTAGCGAAGAGCAAACTTTCCCTGCAGATTGCGCCAACAAGATGTACACAGAAATAAATGTGGACTGCTTTGAATCATTTTGATAAACGTCAATAGGATTGCATGTGAAAATTTTAGAGAAACGTTTTACACTCTTTAAAAGCTCAGCATTGGAAGACGAAGCATCATCAACGATAAAACTAATCTAATTGGCTGCATTCTGCGGCTGTTTTGCAATACTCTCTTCCCTTTCAGATTCAGTTTCATTTGCTCGCTGTTTGGCTGCATTCGAACGCTTTCTTGAAAGTTGCTCCTGTCTTTCAGATTCACTTTCGATTTTACGTTTTCTGGCCACAAATTGACGTAATTTTTTGAGTTTTTGTTGCTGTTCACTTTCAATATAGCTCTCAGTGGAAATTTTCTTTTTTCTTGGATTAATAAATAGATAAATATTGAAATATGAAAAAAGAAATATTAATGGGGTAAATTCCTGTGACTCTGAAGAATTCAGATTATGAAATGTGACAGAAACCACTTCAAAAAAAGTAGCATTCAGTGCAGTGGCGAACAAGCTCAGGTAATTTTGTAAGGAAAACATGTTTCCTAATTTTAACATCACTGTCTTGCCATTTATATCTAGCATGCCAAAAGAGTTTCTATCATGAGAATCAAATACATAAAACCCTGAGTTGGCATTGTGAATAATAGATATCATGAAAATTGCATTGCTGTTATTTGTAAAGACATTCTCAAGTGCTGTATGCAAAGGAATGAATAATGAATAATCATTATTATCTTGTGCATTAATGATAAAGAAAGAGCCTTGAGAAACATTACCAAAACTAATTGAGCTTCCTGACCCATTAGATTCATTTAATTTGCTGTTTGTTTCAGTGGGTAGTTTTGCAGTAGTAGGTTTTGTTCCCACAATGGGCAATGCACTGTTTATCACAACAAGGTGTGATTAACTTTTTCTTTCCACAATCTGCCTATTGTCCTTTTGTTCTTTTGTTTACAACTCTACAAACATTGCCCGTAATTTTTTTATTAATTCCGTCTAGATAGCTGCAACGCAAGCGCTTTGCAGCAAGGATAAGAAATATTCCCAAGGAACGTTGTCAGTGATCTAGAGAGCCTGCATGTACATTTTTCTCAAATTAGGGCATTTTTAATACATTCAAATATGACCCACGATTCACTATGAAATCTATTACGTTTCATAATTCATTCTTTTAAGGAGGGTTGCCCTTCATCAGAAGCTGTTTTTCAAGGGGCCCTCCAATAAAAACGTAATTACAATATACAATTAAGAATAATGACTCATTAGAATATAAAAAACCATAATGTTAAAAACCAAATTACAATAATTATACATTATTTACAATGGAAAGAAAAAGTTCAACCCTTAATACCTTTTTTAAAAATATTTAGGGAGGATGCCATCTTAAACTCAGCTGGAAGAATATCCCATCGTTTTGCTCCCCGTAAGCAAAAGCTGTTTTGCTCATTTGCTGATGTTTTCTTTGGCAACCTTAACTCAGTCTCAATATAGGTTACGGGAGGAGCATTCCGAGTTTTTGGTGAGAAGGTTACACAGGTATTGTGGAGCCAAGCCAAAGACTCATCGTTTTAGACTCTGGAATTGAAAAAGCTTGGCACAAATGAATATTGAGATTGCAAGCAACAGCTGTAAATAAAATTGACAAGCATGATCTTCATGAGTTTAATGGCCGCGCGCAAGCTGCTTACATTTCAGATGAAGAAGCACCAAGACATTTCTTTTGATCAGTCTGTAGTGCATTGCTGTTATAACTGACCTTTTTAAAAATGTTAACGCCCTGATAAAGAGTGCAAATAGGTGTTGAAGGCGTTGTGGCGCAGTGGTGTAATCCTCTGACTTTGCAGCCAGAACAGTGACGCCCGCAGGGCTCGAGCCCAGTACTACAAGCGCCACAACTTGAGCGCCATGACAAGAGGTCGCAGACTCGATTAGGTATTCTCTACTTCAGTTATCCCAGCGCTTGGCGCTAAAAACCGGATATTTATCTTTAACTTCAGCTCCATAGGTTTGGCGAGATGCAAAATTGGCCACTTTTAATAAGCGGGATAAGAGAGATGTCCGCGCGGTTTGTGTCTAGGGGAAATTGGGATAGGCAGCGATTGCATTTCAAAAGCAACATGTATACTTAAGTATTCTAAAAAATAGTTCGAATAATGTACCGGGTGTCCCAACTTTTCCCCTGATTCGAGTATTCATTGGAGTACAACTGCATGATTGTTTCCAAAAATTGGAACAGCAGTCAGTTGGACAATGCCCAACTTATCCCCCATTCACATTGACACTGTTAAGCCAGCATTATCTGAACCAGGTTAAATTTCAACAAATCATATGAATTTGATTTGTTCGATCGACCAATTAGAAGGCAAAATTGATAACCTTGGTTAGTTCAAGCTGCTTTAATTTGCAAGTGTGAATGGTGTATTAGATCTGAGTATTTGTTTCAATTCTGTATCTGCGCGCATTGATTTTCTACCGATATTTCCCGAAAACAGAATTCCTGAAAACTTCATTAAAGAGCTAAAAACAGTTTATCAATAAAATCGTTAAACCTGCAGCTCAAAATCAACAAAGAACGATATTTTCAACACATCACAACACATCACGACACATCACAACACATCACATCACAACACATCACAACACACCATAACATATCACAACACATCACAACACATCACACAATACATCTCGCAGCAAGGAGCTTGAGCTCCAAAAATCTCAAGAATGAATGATTATATGTGTCCGTCGTGCCCATGAAAAACACGATTTTGCCTGATATTTGCAGAAAATATGCTTCCTAAGATTAGGTCCAGTGGTCCGCACTTTGCACGTTGCTGTGTTTGAATACCAATCAAGCGTTTTTATGCTCTTCGCAGCTACGATATAAAACATGAGCACACCTTTATCGTTAGATTTGTTCCCTATTCAAGAATTGCTCAAGCTGAATGTTGACGGAAAATCCATATTTTGGAGCTCTTTCAATCGGCAAAAACATCGGAAATGTCATTTGGATCTATGTTGGCCTTTAACGGGGAAGATTGCCTTTTAAATTGCCCAAAATGTAAGTGGTAGGTTGCAGGGCCGATACCAGCCATGAATTCATAGGGGGGCAAAGAACCAAAAATTTCCGACGACAAAAGCAACAACAACAACAGCAACAACGCAAGTTATAGGAACATATGTTGAAATCATGCGCAAAATGACTGATGCATTCCTCCAATAACCAAAATTTGGAATTATTTTGCAATCCAACCTTGAATCCTTCAAATATAGTGAATATGAAGCAAAGAAATGCTGCAGATTCAAAATTCATGTCGTCATTTATCCTCAAACGTTAATAAATTCGTGTTCAATGCGTCATTTCTCCAACAAAATCTTTTAAAGGTGGACCTGTAAATCATGAAAAATCCGACAGTTAGAGTGAAATTTCCGACAAACGGCCTGCTAGGGGGGTGGGCGCTCCGCCCCCGGTCCCCCTCTGGCTTCGGCCCTGGTAGGTTGGCCTGTGAATAGGCAGCGCTATCGCCTTTTGTGAGGCAGGTTGCGAGCTCGAGCCCTTAGCTGGCCGCATGGGAAGTACAACCACGTATCTTAAATAGTTCTGTATGCTTCTCTCCTCGGAGAAAATTTGAAGTCTTTGGGATGAGTTGCCACTAAGGGTGTTTTGGTTGGCTTCGGTAATGGACTCCTTTTGGGTCCTTCGACCAGACGATGCCGGGTGTCTCAAAAATGCACCCTCTTTTGACAAAACGATTAGATATCTGGAATTTCAGATTGCACAGCAAAATGTTTTAATCGTCAACTTAAATGTGCGTACTTTTCATTTAAAAATCATATACCAAACGACGGTGATACAAGCTCCCAAAGTCCAAATTTAGATTGTATCTGCAACCAGAAGAAGTTTTGAGAAAGGCTTGATTAGATATCATAAACTTTTAAATTAGTTTGTGCTTTTCAAAAGAATTATATGCGCTTAGCCATGGCCCTGATCAAACGAATAGAAGACAAACGAGGCGAGGATAATAAACTCCTGTCACAACACTAAAGGAGGAGAGATGTTGGTTTAAAAAAAAAACCTAAATATTACTATAGTAGAAAACCTAAAGAAAAACCTAAATACGACTATAGTGAAAGTCTAGTTCAATTGGTACGCAGGTATAGATAACTGAGTCTTAATTTTCCGTATACTGTTGTTTTATTGTACATTAGTTGTGATAATATAGCGCAGCATTTGCAGGCCTTTGCAGTTGATATCAATTTTTTTATATAGAAGAACCTATACCCAGTGATAAGAGCCTACAACCTGATTGTGCAATACCCCCACATAAAAACGAACCCAAACAGACTGATTTTCAAAACACAAGTTCTTATGCGAGGGTTATTACTGTATTTAGAATCTTAAAATTTTCATCATTCGATACAGTATAGTTATCTGGTTGAACTTGTGCAATGTTGGGATGTTACATTACATATTTTAGCATTAGCAAACACAAATTTGGTAGGGGGTTGGAATCTACCCCCACCCCCTAGATAAGATGCGGATTAAGGCAATGTTCTGTGACATGTCCTTACTTTTGTAGCGATGAGCGTAAAAGTTTAATCGCCATTTCGGTCCCACTGAGCAATAAACATTCATCGCATTTGAAAAACTTACTTTTATTGCGATAAGCGTAAAGTTTGATCGCCATTTCGGTCCCACTGAGCAATAAGCATTCATCGCATTTGAAAAACTGGCGACGAAGAAGACGATGATAGTTCATCTCGCAGTGGAAACCGGCCATAAGGAGCAACATTCTAAATTATGTAAGAGTTCGGTGCCTTTACTGTTATAGCGATAAGCGTAGAAGTTTGATCGCCATGTCGTTCCCACTGCGCAATAAGCATTCATCGCATTTGAAAAACTGGCGACGAAGAAGACGATGATAGTTCATCTCGCAGTGGAAACCGGCCTTAAGGAGCAACATTCTAAATTATGTAAGAGTTCGGTGCCCTTACTTTTATAGCGATAAGCGTAAAAGTTTGATCGCCATGTCGTTCCCACTGAGCAATAAGCAATCATCGCATTTGAAAAACTGGCGACGAAGAAGACGATGATAGTTCATCTCGCAGTGGAAACCGGCCATAAGGAGCAACATTCTAAATTATGTAAGAGTTCGGTGCCTTTACTGTTATAGCGATAAGCGTAGAAGTTTGATCGCCATGTCGTTCCCACTGCGCAATAAGCATTCATCGCATTTGAAAAACTGGCGACGAAGAAGACGATGATAGTTCATCTCGCAGTGGAAACCGGCCTTAAGGAGCAACATTCTAAATTATGTAAGAGTTCGGTGCCTTTACTTTTATAGCGATAAGCGTAAAAGTTTGATCGCCATGTCGTTCCCACTGAGCAATAAGCAATCATCGCATTTGAAAAACTGGCGACGAAGAAGACGATGATAGTTCATCTCGCAGTGGAAACCGGCCATAAGGAGCAACATTCTAAATTATGTAAGAGTTCGGTGCCTTTACTGTTATAGCGATAAGCGTAGAAGTNATATAGTAGCTTGAAAAAAGCCCATATGGATTAGGGTTAAGGACACACCGTCTCATAATTTTCTTTTCATTTATAATACCCCATCCCATGATTTTTCTCTGAAAACAACACCTTGATGGATGGCACATCCAGTCAGGTCAAGTACGGGAGTACCCCCCCCCCCCCTTTAGGGCCTGGGTGGCTAGGA
>REGM01000526.1:82572-97269 GCA_004194415.1 Aurelia aurita | reverse complement strand
TAAATCACTAAGTTTATTTCATTGTAATTTTTGGATGAAAAGAAACTATAGCACGGATCTCATCGCATGAAAATTAGTCTCCAGAGTGTTGGTTAAAATTATACATTATCTATGAATAAATAGCGAGCAATTTTTCGTTTCATCCTCTCTCGCAATGCCACGTCTAAGCAATGATCAACGTACGTGTTTGGATCTGTGTTGAAATGGCTAGAGTGAATAACGCTGCTGAGGTTTTACGACGTTGGCCAGCTCGCTGGCCTAATGTGCATCCTCCTGTTAGAAAAACAATTATGCAAACTTACCATAAGTTTAGAGATTAGTAAGTTTAGTAACTTCTTTTGATCATACGTTTTAGGCCATTTTCCGACTGTTCCGCAAAACTAATTTTCTGAAACGTTCTATTTTGCCAAGAGACTGGTTCTTTTAAAATTACCAAAAAAACACAAAAAATACTACAATCTTTAAGCTATCAGAAAAATCAATTTTGACGATTATAGCGCGAGTAGTTTTTCTGCAGTGATTTTTCAAACAGGGGGACACTTTTTTGAGTCACCCAGTAGTAGTAGCTTACCCGTGAGCTTACCAGAGCGAAGTATGCAATTCCAAGGCTTTTTCAAAGACAGAAGACCACAAAACTGATGAAATTCACGTATGATAAAATAATTATTAGGAGTGGCTGGCTGGGCAAACGATCGAATATCGAAAACATGCTTCCTGCTGCCGTTTGCGGCTGCGCTGCCGCGCTACCATGCTTCCATATGATGAAATCGAGGCTATATTGATGTGTTGTCATAACAACAACAAGCAAATGGGTGCTGTGATTGTGCAAAAACAATCAGGTAAATGTCATGGGACTGATACCGCCTTGAGAATGATTGTCTTTTGCACACAAAGGATATTCAACAATCAACTGCATGCATGCAGTAGCTCTTGTCCTTTTCTCGTTGGCCGTTGTATTATCAAGACTGGAAAGATAGAAAGGAAGCCAAGACAATTTTTTCTGTGAAGACTGCTACGCGACGTACGTGAAAATATATAGCCTGATTGATATAGATTGTTCTGCTACACGGTATGTATCTGTCATTATTTTCTGACAACTTTTGTGTACACAGCAGATCACTGGCAATCAAAACCTAAGAAACGAAACAGCGGGCCTACATGACATGCATCAATTTTGGCGCCATCTGTACACAGGTACACAATACACTCGTCGAATCAGCCTGGATCTCAGCCATCACTACATCTATCAACGTTTTAAGGGTGGGAGCCAACTCTCTGATACTGAATTATCTAATAACAGTCTTTATTTTGTTAAGTTATCATACAGATAACACAGGGGAGAAACCTATAAAAATATGCAAACATGGGGGAAATATGCTAGAACCATGCAGCTCCCCCTTTGATAGAAAAATTAAAAAATACGGGAAAGGTAAAACCTGATAACATTTCCACTTTCCATTGAATCTTAGATATATTTATACCAAAGTTATTACTTCTTCCGTAGGTTCACAAAAATGAACCTGTTGAAATGGAGGAAATAAAGAAACAATTTCCTGAAGTAATCGACACCATAGAAGGTAGGGTTTACATTCACATTTTTGTTAGAGTATAGCAGTAAATCAATATTTTCATTAAATATGGTTAGGAATTAAATGCCAGCAAGAAGGTAGCAATTGGTTCCTGCCGAAATAAGAGTTAAAAAGCATTTATGTTTGCAAATAATTCTGCACCCGTAATTCCCTGTAATTCCTTGACATTTGGCTGTTTGATACATTTTTGTTTGAGATGGACTTGCGGAGCCTAACTGATAGCAGACTATAACTGCCAACACTTTGGCATGTAGTAGTCTGGAGGAACATCCGTTTCACATGGAGAGATCCTTTTTCAGAACAAGCTCTGGGTCTATTTCAATATGATCATTTTAGATAAAGATAAATATATGAAATATATAAAAAAAATATGAAATATGAAAATAACAAAAACTTACTTTCAATAATTATCCTCAACAGACACAGCTACTTTTTAGCTCTTCCTTTGCATTGGTGAAGCTTATTATTACCCATGAAGAAAAGTGCCCTTGATGGATGTCACTTGTCACATTTATGTTTTTGTTCTGAAAAAATGGCTTTTTACAAATGACTTCTAACCCAGGCTGCATTACATGCAGCTTGCGCCTGACATGTTCTGCGTGGACTGATGATTTTCTGTTGTTCTCCCAAAAATGCCTGATGTGGACTTTACTTGAAATGATGTGTAGTGGTAGTCCTAAAACCTAAAAACATGTATGCATTTTGTTCTCATTATGTTATCTTATTTTTGTTTACAATACAGTACACAGGTCGTGCACACATTTAACATGCTTTTAAGAATTCTTAAGAATACCTTCACCATTGCTAAATATGTATAGCCCTAAGTCATGATAATAAAAATTGTTGGAAAATCCAAGGACTGAAAGATCACCATGTCGTCTCATGCCGAAATAAGAGCTAGAAAGCAATTGTGTTTGCAAATGATTCTACACACCCGTAATTTCTTGATTTGATTTTTGGCTGTTTGATACATTTTTGTTTGAGATGGACTTGCAGAGCCTAACTGATAGCAGACTATAACTGCCAACACTTTGGCGTGTAGTAGTCTGGAGGAACATCCGTTTCACATGGAGAGATCCTTTTTCAGAACAAGCTATGGGTCTATTTCAATATGATCATTTTAAATGGCAAAATTTAAATCCACATGCTTTCAAAAATTGTTCTTCAACACAGTTGCAACACAACTGCTTTTTAGCTCGGAAAGCCATTTTCTTTTCTTGTTTGAGTTCTGTGTAGATCAGGCCTCATTAAAAGTATTCTGTGCCTGCAATCAAATCACTCTGAGTGCAGTAAAGATGCCAGCAAGAGATGTGGAATGATATTTTGTGCCTGCGAGCGGCGCTCGTGCGCTCGCGCACAATAATGAGGTCTGGTGTAGATGCATTCAGTCTTTGTCATGAGGAAATTTATCTATGTTTGTTGGGTTCAAAACTTAAAACTAGAGTTAATTTTAATCAATTTAACAAAATATTTGCCATTATACAGTTTTGTTTGAGGTTAATTTTTCTTGTGAAAAGATTAGTTTTCCTCAAGTGTCCGATTACCAGCACCGGCACCCTGTGTGAAAAGAAAGAGTTTAATCCTAGAAAAGTAAGATTACAATGGATGAATAATTTTGTTTCATTAGGCAAAGATGTTAGGGGGAAAAAGAGAAAGCGAAGTTTATCCACAAAACAACGTAGGTGTCAGAAACGGAATAAAAAGCAAAAAGAAACAGATAAAGCAGATAAAGCAGAATTGCAACGCAGGGTTGAAAATGAAGGAAAACAAAAGGATGCTGAGATATCTTTGCTGAAGTTGAAGCTCAAGGAAACAAGCATATTATTGCAGAAGCAGAGGCCAGGAAGTTTGAAGGGAAAAAGTAATGTTAGACCTCAAGTAACCTCATCATTCACCCTGATGGCTAAGTCTTTACCAAGGCTTCAAATAGACAAAAACAAATTCCTAGCATCAAAACTTGGAGGGCAGTTTACACTGAATGATGGATCCGTCCAGTATCCTTACAATGGACATCCTTTGTTAGGAGAAGGGTCTTTTGGTGTAGTTAAGGNAGACCTCAAGTAACCTCATCATTCACCCTGATGGCTAAGTCTTTACCAAGGCTTCAAATAGACAAAAACAAATTCCTAGCATCAAAACTTGGAGGGCAGTTTACACTGAATGATGGATCCGTCCAGTATCCTTACAATGGACATCCTTTGTTAGGAGAAGGGTCTTTTGGTGTAGTTAAGGTGGGCAGGTTGAAGCAACTAGACATTGATGTGGCTGTTAAGTGCCCAAAGATAAGTATGTTTGATGCAGCAAGTGAGGCAAAGATCCTGATGTCTTTGCATGGAAATGACCACTTCCCTTACTTCTATGGGATGTACCAAGAATGTTTGGTAATGCAGTTAATTGGAATATCTGATGGAGGTGTTTACAAAACAATAACTGTTTATTCAGAATTGCAAAATTTTGATAGTCCCATAACTTATTCAAATTGGGTAAGAATTTCGTGCTCTATTGCTAATGCAGTTCAATTTCTGCATGAGAAGAATATTCTTCACAATGATTTGAAGGAGGACAATGTGTTATTGAAGTTGTCCAACAACATTTTCACACCAGTGATAGTAGATTTTGGGAAAGCAACTCATATTTCAAATCCACGGAAGTACTTTTTGAAGGATGCAGAGAGAATTGTATACAATTTGAAGCACAGACACATTGCATATGAATTGAGGAGTATATTTGGAGCAAGCCAGTCCACAGCTACAGATGGCTATTCACTTGGAAGAATATTCAAGTCCATAGGTTACCTTAGGCATGTGGATGAGCTTAAACTCATTGGACATGCTATGAAAACAATTAATGTTTCTGAGAGAATGGCTATTGCAGAGGCATATAATTTTCTAGTGGGTCTAAGTTTTTAAGATTGGGACACCAAACACCTCAGTTTGGTCACTGTACTATATGGTATAATCTCCTAACATTGGGTCTACAGGGGTAAAATGGGTTAACCTTGGGGTAAAATGAGTAGGGGAGGAAATGTGGATATTATTTGTAAAAGTAATGATTCACATATATTCTCTAGCTACAACTGTTTGATTTACCCTACTTGATGCTGCAAATTTCGATTTTACAGTTTACAATCTACTGCTTTTCTGCTATTTTACCCCTGCAGACCCCGCAGACCCTTGACTTGAGTGGAAATAAAGTAAAAATATGCTACGGATTTCTCTTATTAAAATTAGTAGTTTATTAAGTTATATTTAAGTTATATTTACAGGGAGTTTCTTAAATATTATATTTTCCCAGCACTGGAGTTTCTTAAATTTTTGGCTATCTGAGAGTTGAGTTTCTAAAGCCCAATCTCCATTAAAGCGAATCGCTGGCGATCGCTGGCGATCGCTGAAAAGTTCAACCAAGTTGAACTACTGGGTGAACCGCGGCGACCAGCATATGGACTGCGCATGCTCACAAGGCGTCGATCGCTGGCGATCGCTGCGATTCGCTTTAATGGAGACTGGGCTTTACAAACGGTTTCTTTGTATTTAAGTCCACGGTTTAAGTTTTGGCATATTTGAACACCTAAAACGCGGACGCGCGGACCATTGCTTTGGAGGTCTGTGAGGTACGCGTTATAGACCCGGCCATTATGGTATACAGCTATACATACAAAATTCTCGATGCTACATAACATGTTCATTTTCGTTCTCCAAATGTAGCTGCTGGAATAGATGAAGAGATGCTTATGTCATTTTCAAGGGAATACATAAAAGATCTCTTTGATGCTCCAGGGAATTTCATCATGCGAAGAAAAATATGGCAAATAATTGATGCACATGTAAGCTATGGTCAACTCCTCATAAAATTTTGTGATGATTACTTGTGACTTTTTGCAATTTGGAAAAAATTCTGGTTGTGTGAGCAAAGTAGCTGGGACTATAGGTTTTAAGAATTGGCATGAAAATTTGACTCAAGCAACTACAACTTATGTAGAGTTGAGTGTGTTTTTTAAACTGCAGAATCCGATAGTATTTTAATATAGTTTCACCTTGTATTTGAATGCAATTTACCCAAAATGTTTGTATTTTTCATTTGTGAATACCACTTGAATTTGTATTTCATTATTGTGAGAAATATCAGCATTGCTAATTGCTTTTCCATTGGGTTCTATTGATTGCTTTCATAAAGATATTATAAATGTGATCATGACACGAGTAATATAATTCCTATGAATGTAGGATATCTACATTGCAAATATAGACCAGATACAAACTGACCTATTTCATTAAAATCATTAGGAAAAGTACTGGAAAATTTGGCTGGAATGATATGGGATTAGCATTCATATTATGTAAATTTGTCTATAGTGTAAACTTTCATTTCATTTCAGAGAGACAAGGAAAGCTTTAATGCTGAAACATCAGTGAATAATGCTTCATGCGAAATTTTGGGGAAATTGCCATCACATGCATCCACTCCAAAACCGGAGATGAAACCCAAAGTAGAGGAAGGAAGCACCAGCTTAATCAAAACAAGTTCTCCTGCATTTATGCTCTACTCAGATAGTGAGCTTGCATATGCAGCTACGCAAAATGAAATGAGCCCAGACCTCACCAATCGACTTGTGCGCAACACCATTGCAAATATGCGCACATCCTGCCAGAGCCTTAATGTGCCAAGAGAACCAACATCCAATGGAGTATTCTATATGTCGAGCCTTCGAGCCTCGAGCCCTCGAGCCTCGAGCCTTCGAGCCTTGTATTTCGAGCCTCGAGCCCTCGAGCCTTCGAGCCTTGTATTTCGAGCCTCGAGCCCTCGAGCCTCGAGCCTTCGAGCCTTGTATTTCGAGCCTCGAGTCCTCGAGCCTCGAGCCTTCGAGCTCTGTATTTCGAGGTCCTCGAGTCCTCGTATTTCGAGCCAAAAAATAGGAACTTTTTGGTTTATCTCAATGCGTCACCGACTTGAAATCCCCTTTGAAACTCCCAAGTACAACATATCCCACAACATAAAAACAGAGCCATTAGAAGCGAATAATGAAAATAATGGCATAAATGATACTGCTAAAGCCAAACTGATATCTGTCGTTCGAAAAGTTATTTCTGGTTACTGGCTGGTAGTGACATACACATGAAGCACTTTCCTGTATTTGACAAAAATATTGATATTTCGAAAATGATCTCAAATGTATTCCTTTTCATACCAAGGGTATAGAATTTACTTAAAGCAGACTCTTGACTATTCTCTTCTATGTTAACTCTACGTCCCGCCAGGACAACTGCCAGGTAGACGAAAAAGCCAGCGTGTCACGATGCGCTGAGTTAATATAGCATAGAAAATTTAAAAAATCAACACGTAGCTGTGGAAATAATTTTATCATAAAACAACTGTGACGCCATGGCCTAAATCCATTCGTCCTAATACGCTTGTTCATTCATACCTTCAAAAGACAAGGTTCTTTTACTACACATTTAAATGCAAAACATAAAATAAATAAAAAACAACAAAGGCATCATAAACAACATTAGAGTATCGTTCGGGTAATAGATACAAAGTTAGCCACTTCTCAACGCTTCTCAGTTTCTTTATTAGTGTCTTAATATCAAGAATATTTATAATCATGTTATATCTTTAAAAAAAGATAAGCCTCAAAGATCGAGGTCTGTAGGCTCGATATATAGAACTCGAAGGCTCGAGGGCTCGAGGCTCGAAATGCAAGGCTCGAAGGCTCGAGGCTCGAGGCTCGAGGGCTCGAGGCTCGAGGGCTCGGAGATTAGAAACACTCCATCCAATGAGCTCAAGGAAATGGCAACTGCTCTATGCCAAAAGTATAAATGCCTCGAAAAAGAACAAAGTGATGGGAAATCAAATTTTGTAAGTTTCTGTTTTGATTTGTAAACAATATGACTTATCAAACTTGAGATGTATGAAACTGTATATGATCCCTATAAGTCTGCTGTCACAATTTTAGTTTTGTTTTGTCCCAATCAACTGCAACATGAAAAAGTGAAAATTAAATACAATGAAATAGTTGCCAGGCCACCAAGAGATCTGTCAAGCATGCTCTCCTAATGCCAGCTATCATCCCACAGCAGTCAAATGTCTCTAAAATATATTCGTTTGTGATGGTTGATATTTGACATTTTTCTCGATTTATCTTTTATATTGTATTGAGTAATATGACATGGTCTAGCATAGGTTTCAAATGTTTAAAAAGGTCAGTGTTAAATTCTGTGACATATTTCTTTGAATGGAATGGCTTGAAAGGAACTTTAGCTACTTTGTAATAATTCTACCCTTGGACTCTTCAGAAATCTTCAATATTTTCAGAATTAGAGTGCTTTTCTTCTTTTTTCAGAATTCAAGAAAAATTTTGCAAAAAACTTAAACCCATCGTAATTTCTAAACTTTTTGAGGAAACATCGAATAATTTTGGAGAAAAATATAGTTTATGAACGTTTACAATATGGTATCAAGCAAATGTCTTTCACTCTTCTGGTTTGCGATTTAGAAATTTGATGATGTCACATCCTCAAATGAGTTGAAATATGAAATACGCTGTAATTTCTAAAATATTCAAGATTTCTGAAAAGTCCAACGAGTTATAGCAAAGTAGCTAAAGTTTCTTTCAAGCCATTCCATTCAAAGAAATATGTCATTGAATTTTACACCGACCTTTTTACGCCAATTTAAAGATTTGGAACCTATGATGTGTTTGCTCCATTAAGTTTGAAAAAGAGCCTTACTTGTGGGCACAGTAAGCTTTCTCCTATATTTTCCCAATCCATCCTTTTTTGTTAAACTATTTTTAAATTTTACATCATACATTTTCTTGAAGGACATTCTATACCAAAAGTTAAAAAAGAGATTGGCAAATGTTTTACCCACAAAGAAGCCACAGGGCAAAACACCAACTCGTGCAAAGAAAGCAAAGCTTGAGCTACCAGAATCTAGTAAATGAAAAGTTTACTGAAATCTTATGTTTTAAATTGTTTCTTTGCTGTTGAAAGTGTTTCTTAAGCTGAAATGCATGATAAAACTCATCATTGAATAGAACTCTCCTGTTGCAATTTATCCTGGTTACTCGAGTGTAGCTTTTGAAAAACAAAGTATTTGTTTAGTTATATATACAAAGCAAATACCTAGATCTTGGGAGTAAATTTTATCTTGTCGACCATTGTTGAAACCTACTTTAGTTTCAGCTAACCCAACCGTAATGAAGTTTATCTTGGATTTTGTAGTTGCTTGCCTGGACAGTACAAGCTATGACGAGATGGACTCTACAAATGCAGATGAAATTGATGGGGTGTCTCATTTAAGACATTACGAGGCACTGGACAAAGAACAGAAGAAGAAAAAGCCAAACAAAGATGTCATCAATAAATATTTGAATCTTGAATTTGCTTCAAGAAGACGTGCTCTACAGGAAACAAGAACAGAAACAAGGCCAAAATTGATCATTGATGCCTATCCCTGCTTCAAAGATCCTGTAGAGGTAAGTAAATTATAAACTTGTTTCACTTGTGAAATTGCCCTCTTTTCAATGGTTTGCATAGTACAATTTTGTGCAAGTTGGATTTTCCAAAATAAGATAATTTCTTATGTGAATAGTTGTTACCAAAATTTAGTTACTGCTATAAAACCACAAAATATTTTAAACCGGCAGCTTTAATTAATATTCAAATTTTGTATATACAGTCAGACTCACGCAAGTCGGATCGCTTTAGACCAGGGAAAACTATCCGACTTATACAAGGTCTGACTTATGAGAAGTAATTTCAAAAGAAAGATGTTGATGGGACTTTCACGTGTGTCCATATGCGAATATCCAACTTATGCCAGTCCAACTTATGCCAGTTTACTTTAGTAATGCTCAATGTACCCTCATGGAAAATGTGTTGGTCTAGGTTGGTACATTCATGGGGCAGTTTAGTAGCTGAAAACAAAGTTTTTAGACTTTATTTTCAAATTTTGATAGGTCGTTGAAGAAGTTCGTAGAACTCTTAGCCTACCTGCCGAAGAAAAGGTTGATGTCTTCTTTCAATCTGCTATTTCCAATTTAAAGAGCAAGTTAGACTCAATAATTTATTTTGGAATTTCAAAGCATGCAATTGATCCACCAACTAATCCCCTTGATGGTGAGTACTGTTATTACATTAAATTTTGTGTGTAATTTATATTCTATTGGTGCATTGGTGTTTATATTTCACTAAAAATGGAAGGCACTCTATATCAACAATTAGATCATGTTTATGTTATAGAGATGCTCCATGAGCATATCCAAGACAATCTGGAATTATAATCAGCACATTGGAAACAGTATCATATGTCAAGAAGGCAGTAAGTTTGGATAAAAAACAAAGCATCATAAGCCGAATGCCAAAAATAGATTTATTCAGAAAGATAGACCTTGGTTTTCAAGACCATTTTACCTACTTTTGACCTTTGAAATAGGTATGCTCCCAGACAGCAAAATTTGTATGATGAAATATGTCACTGAATTTACCTGTTAGGTTTCTGAATAAAGCCAAAATAAACATTTGTTCATCCAATCGTCAATATGTATAAGCCTGGGCTTCATCCATAACAGTGGTTCCTTCTTGTTAAATTTCTAATTCACCCTTATGGTTGAGTTTTGCTCTGTCTCAAGTCAGCTTATTTTTTAACTACCCCATATCTGATTTATCAGTATTACCAAAAAGAATAGTTGTAATATTTTGGGAAATCATTTCTATTTTAGATTCAAAGATGCTGCATCTGCTAAAAAATATCAATAGCATTTTCAAATCGAAAGGAAAATCAAAGATGGAGATTATCCATATCATTGAGGTAAGGATACTATAATATATATATCCCTTTGATTTAGCATTATTTCCCTATGGTAAATGCAGCAGCTCAATTATCGAATTTGAATGGCTAAGAATGAAAGGATGCAATGTAATGATAGGGCATTATTATATGGTAATTCCTGCTCATTACATAACAACTCAGGTTTGAGCAAAAACAGCATAAAATGGCTTTGTCTGTAATAGCTTAATGGTAGACCTTCAATCGTGTAGTCTTTTCTTTTTACTTTACAAAAGGCCCTCGCCCAGCCTTGGCTATAGGGTAAGAAACCATATGACATTTGCTTTCTTCAGGAAATACCAAGAATATTTACCCTCATCTTCTGTACAAAATGTGGGAGGCTCGGTTTTCTACTAACTGCTAGTATTTTCTGTTAATGCCTTTGTAAACAGTTATGATAGGTTTAATAATATTAGTAGCAACATTTAGCCCTCATCATCAACATTTACCCCTTGTGATTTTGTTAGAAATGATAAGAAAATTTGTATGTGCTTCATTAATAAAACATCCAAGTTAATCATGAGCCTTTTAACAATAAACCCACTTACATCCTTGTTTAAAGTATGCACTAATTTAATGCTTTGGTGGCTTTGGTATTGAGTAATTCTGGTGGTACTGAGTTATATTTTTAGCATGTTCTATCAACAAAGCCATGTTAGTACTTCGGTAGGACTAAAGTTGGCACAAGTAATTTTGTTTTTATTCAAAAATCCACTTCTGTTGTTTCTATTTCAAGAAAACATTTTCTCTGTTCTTTATAAAGCAGCTTTTACACCAGATATCCTGAAGTGTAGGGAAACTGATAAACAGGGTGAATAATTTGGGGAATTTGGTGCTAACTTTCAGTACAAATTTGTTTCAATAGGCAGTCGTGGAACCTTTTGATGCAGAAGTTGTTTTTGGTCTTCTACTTGCATAAGTTTGTTAATTGTTCACATTTTGAAATTGAAAGATCAATGTCATAGATACAGTATAATCCATAATTTTTTAACTTCAGTTTTTAAACTATATAATTACACATATGTGCGTATTTCAGAATGATGAAGAGCCAGATGAATGGCGAAGCAAAAGACAAGGGGGCTCTCCTGGGATGCTCATTTCAAGGAATGGAGCAATCATTCTTCTTGGAAACCACATATTATGTGCATTTGAAAGAGGAAGTTTGATTAAAGCCACAATTTGCTTCTTGGCTGCATTTTATTTGCTGGATTTGGACTATCCAGCCAACTGGATAGCATCTCTTTCTTTCCTCCAAAAAGTAGTGTTCAGAGACACAAAGGTTCACCCAAGCGCAGCATCAGAAATAAAAAAGACTTTTGAAGATTTTGAAAACTTTTGTTTGGTGTATTTTGTAGTTTGAAGAGACAACTGACAATTCTGTGTTTGGAATAAAGTAGATTTTTATCCAGGGTTTGCGATGTGCTGTGAATTTCTTTATATGCTAAATATATTTTTATGCTAAAGAAACAATGTGATTCTTTTGTATATTGCATCTGTAAACAAACTTTTAAGAAGGCTTTGTAGATCTTGATTCAATTCAAATATTTTATTCATTATCAAACTCTCATCAGAATTTATATCAAGTTTTCAGGTAATCTGATTTTCAAGAGAAGTTTTCTAATCTAAGAAAGTCATCTTAATGAATGTATGCTTCTTTCAAGAAAATAAATCTTATCTTGATGGAAGAAAAATTATCTTGGCAAATTTCTCCTAGGACAAGATAATTTTTCTTGTTTTGTTTCTAGAAAACGTATCTTGTTTTAAGAAAAATATTCTTGATTTAAGAAGACATTCCTAAAAAATAGTTCCTATTTCAAGAAAGTATATCTTGAAACAAGAAACATTATCTTAACAAGAATTCTTGCCAAGAAAAATTTTCTTGCTCCTGGGACAAGATAATTTTTCTTGTTTTTTTTTCTAGAAAAATAATCATGTTTTAAGAAAAATATTCTTGATTTAAGAAAATATTCCCGCCAACTAATTCCTATTTCAAGAAAATTTATCTGGAAACAAGAAAAAGAATCTTGACAAGTAGAAATATTTTCTTGATTTAAGAAAAACTTTCCTAAAAAATAGTACTTGATTCAAGAAACTAAAATCTTGAAACAAGAACCATTATCTTAACAAGAATTCTTGCCAAGAAAAATTTTCTTGCTCCTGGGACAAGATAATTTTTCTTGTTTTTTTTCTAGAAAAATAATCATGTTAAGAAAAATATTCTTGATTTAAGAAAATATTCCCGCCAACTAATTCCTTTTTTAAGAAAATTTATCTGGAAACAAGAAAAAGAATCTTGACAAGTAGAAATATTTTCTTGATTTAAGAAAAACTTTCCTAAAAAATAGTACTTGATTCAAGAAACTAAAATCTTGAAACAAGAAAAATGATCTTAACAAGAATTCTTGCCAAGAAAAATTTTCTTGCTCCTGGGACAAGATAATTTTTCTTGCTTTTTTCTAGAAAAATTATCTTGTTTCAAGAAAAATATTCTTGATTTGAGAAAATATTCCTGCAAACTAATTCCTTTTTTAAGAAAATTTATCTGGAAACAAGAAAAAGAATCTTGACAAGTAGAAATATTTTCTTGATTTAAGAAAAACTTTCCTAAAAAATAGTACTTGATTCAAGAAACTAAAATCTTGAAACAAGAAAAATGATCTTAACAAGAATTCTTGTCAAGAAAAATTATCTTGCTCCTGGGACAAGATAATTTTTCTCAAAATGAGAAAATTTATCTTCTTTTAAGTTTTTTTTTCTTGAAATAAGAATTGGGATTTTTGCAGTGCTTGAATAGAAATACTATGCCCTGTTGTATCCGTTTGATCTTTTTATACGAGAAGTGCGTGGAATTTGTCTGGGTTAGCAATCATTTCATTTTGATTGAGCCATGTGAGAGCTATGTTGGCCTCCTTTTTTAAAACACCAATTAGTTGTGGGAGGCTGTTGGAAAAATGTGTTAGAGTATTGTCATCTGCGTAATTGACAAGAGATGCTTCTTTGATGAAATGAAACAGGTCATTAATGTAGAAGTTGAAAAGAATAGGGCCTAGGACGGATCCTTGAGGTACCCCTGATAAAACAGATTGAAAATTGCTGCAAACATTATTTATTCGAACCGACTGTTCGCGCCGTTTTAAGTAGAATAACCATATGCATGGAGTTTTGCTATAAGCAAATCATGCGGGATACAGTCGAAAGCTTTCGATAAATCCATCAATATTGCTCTCACCCCCACATATACGAAGGATGCAATCCCACCACTTCATCAGACGAGATACTCTCTTCGCAATCTGGATGTCGTTGGGCGAATGTAGGTAAGAACAGAAAAATTTCAATCTTGCTTCTATCCTCACTGCTTATCTGAATGGAATAATATTGATGAAATTAGGCTTGCACCATCTGTTGCTCTTTTTAAGGCAAAACTTCTATCAATAATTCGCTCTCCTGCAAAATCTGTCTTTGGGATTCATGACCCAATAGGCTTATCTTATCTTTCTCAAATAAGAGTCGGTCTCAGTAAATTGCATTTTCACAAATTCAAGCACAATTTCAGGGATGCCGTTAACCCGTTGTGCCCAACGAACGACGGCATTGAAGACACGGAACACTTCTTGTTGCTCTGCCATGCCTTTGAGATTTAACCTCGAAATCTTCTTGCTGGAATACGACCGTTTGTCCGAATCAATAACCTTTCGAACAGCGTTCTGATTGAAATTTTATTGTATGGTGATAAAGACCTCTCCAATGACGTTAATAAAACTATTCTTGAGTTTACTCTTAAATTCATCCACCAAACTGGTCGGTTTGATTAAAATAATTTGAAACCCTTGCAATGCACCACATCGCCACTATTTGAATTGTTTTTCCTTTTGTATTTATATGGGTATCCTATCGTTCATGTGTAGCTTTTTGTAGTTGTTAATTGGTAGTTAATTAGTTGTATGTCTTTATGTATGGCTGCAGGGTGGTCATTGTCTTTTGCTCCCTGTGGTATCGTCTTTGTAGTGTTGTAAAGTAATTCATATGTAGTGTCTTAAGTAATTTTTTACTGTAAAAGTTTTAAATTGAATATAAAAAAAATAAAAAATATTGCTCTGACAGTGTAATTATTGTCTAGTTTGGTCTTCCAATCTTTAAGCATTCTAATTAGGACATGTTGCGTACCATAAGCCTTCCTGTAGGCTTCAATGAATACCGAAAGCGTTCTCTCGAGATGTTGATTTATTTGACCTTTAATGATCTTTTCGTATATTTTGGAGAAAGTGTTAAGTATGCTTAC
>REGM01000526.1:34341-46947 GCA_004194415.1 Aurelia aurita | reverse complement strand
GGGGGGGGTGGTTTCTTGGCTAAATTTCGGATAGGCTGTACCGCCTGCGCTTTCATAATGGTACCATTAGCTTTGTTTCAGGATAACAAAGAAGTAAAATATGAAGACTGCTATGAAATTCGCAAGAAACTCCCAAGCAACTCTGAGAACTCCGAATCTGATAGACTCTCACTCAGGGGCGTAGCCGAAAGGAGGTGCGAGGGGGGTGGGGGTGCCTTCGCGCTTCGCGCTCGCTTCCCTCGGTCATTTTTCGGTCTCGACCCGCCCCTGTTTTATCGGCAAATTGGGGGATCTGCACCCCCAACAATATTCTTTAGCTTCGCCCCTGCTCGCAGTACTGGCTCAAATCCTTAGTTTCTTATAGAAATACGTTTCTCGTCTCAACTTAGTTTACGAAAGTATACCCTTGCTAAATTCATTTATTGTAGACGTAAATTAGGAAATTCTCACCACAATTTAACATTGAACTTTGAATGAATGTTGTTAAATTTTTGAACGTCTAACTTCTTGAACACTGAATGAAGTTGTTGAACTTTGAATGAACTTTGTGAACATTGAATGAACTTTTTGAACTTTGAATGAACTTTGTGAACATTGAATGAAGTTTTTGAACTTTGAATGAACTTTGTGAACATTGAATGAACTTTTTGAACTTTGAATGAACTTTGTGAACATTGAATGAAGTTTTTGAACTTTGAATGAACTTTGTGAACATTGAATGAACTTTTTGAACTTTGAATGAACTTCTTGAACATTGAATGAAAGTTTTTGGACATTGAATAAATGGTTTTGAACGTTGAATGAAGGTTTTTGAACACTGAATTCGACATTTTGAACACTGAATGCAAGTTTTTGAACATTGAATGCAAGTTTTTGAACATTGAATGAAAGTTTTTGAATAATGCTACATATGGCGTGCCATAGTGGAGGTTCCAAAAGGTAGGGGAGACTGAAGCTACAAGTAACAGGGGCACGTTGTAACGTTGTAACAGAGGATATGACTCCACTGCCAAAAAAGCTGTGCTCACCATCTGTTGTCTAATTTGTATCTAAAGCTATTATTTTGTACTGTTTCTTGGTCTTTTCGAACAATTTGCGAAGTAGAATTATAAGACATTACATTTTGAGATAAAGTTTGTTGTTGAAGTCTAGAATATTGCGTTTTGAGAAAAGCAATTTTTCAAGATAGCCTAAAATTTGCAGGCAAACCTTCGAGAAGTGTTTATGGCTCACACGCATTATTATACCTGATGTTGTAAGTTTCTGAGTTAAAGGGATGTATCGCCATCTCACTCTGTAATTAGTTTATTCAGAACCGTCATTTTGCTTTGTTTTATTTGTGTTGTTAGAACTTGTCCCAGTGTCTGTTACAACTTGCCCCACACTCAGGGCAAGTTGTAACATTTCGATCTCAATTGTTACTCCCAATTTGCCAAAAACACAATAGCTCCACAGATGAAAAATAACTTCCATTGGGTAGCCAATAGGCCAACATATTAGATGGTGGTATTGCAAGGAAGCTGCTTGTTGCCTGCATAGAGAAAATTACCTTTTTCCAAAAAGTATTACAACTAACCCCGGTCTCCCCTATATGTAAATATTTCGGGTTTAAAGGTATGCAAATGCGCCAGCTTCCCATCTCTTGGATTATTTCCGACTGTGCTTTTTCCAATTTGAAACTCAGATGATCCAAGCAACAGGAAGATCGCGGTTTTGAGAGGAACTACATTGTCATGCTCTGATAAACCGCAACATTGTTGCGTAACGGTCTTTGTCTTTGTGTTAACAAAAGAAAACCGATTAACAGGGATATCAACTCTGCTATTTCAATGGAGTGAAAGTAGTTTAGTGTGACGTAAAATTACCCTCCTCCATCCAATTCCTTCCAAAACCACGACTTTCCTGTTGCTTCGATTATTTGAATTATCAGCTTTGAGCTTTCTGATAAATGGAAATTAGCAAAAACAACAATAAGGTAATATTTTCATTCCTCAGTGAAAAGAAATGACGAAGCTGTTCAGGAAGGTTCAATCAACCTCCTAGACGCCGACCAGATGGCAAGAATTATCGAAGAAGAAGAAGTGGACGTAGAAATGGACGAGTCAAGCCCACCAGAAGCCGGACCAGAAGATGATGAAAGCAACAATGACGAAATTAATGACAGTGAACAAATGACGCAGATGCCACAGACATCAATGAACACTGAGGAAACGGCGCCTCAGATGTTCCTCGTGGAGTCCTTGTTGGAAAAAAAGAAGGTGGCTAAGGTAACACATTATCTTGTAAAATGGCAGGGCTTCAAAGAGCCTACGTTGGAGCCACATTACAACATTCCCAATGAGTTGATGAAGAGATTCTATTTAAATATCGCTGGTGACATTATTTAAAAATATATTGATGTTACTCTGTTGATTGTACTCTAACGAGGTTTATGTTCTTTCCTAATCCAACTAACAAATTAATATAAATTGGGTTAATATAAATAACCCAAATACGAAATTTGGTTGCTTTTTTTACTTGGATAGAAGTGCAAAGCAGAGGGAGAAGACAGTAGGCAACGTTAACTCCAGTAACCATTTTTAAATACAACCAAATACATGCTAGATACGTACAAATAAATACATGCTAAGTCTTATTCTTATAAAATAGCATTAAAAGCACACATGGTAGAAAGCCAGAAACAATAAGATGCAATAAAAATATTGGCAAATTTTTTGTTTGACACTGTCATTGGCAACAATTCCTTTCCGAAGTTCCTGTTGAACTTTCAACTTTTCAGTAATCACTTTAGCACGATTTAGCACCTTACAGCTTTTGGGACAAATACACACCCATCCCAACAGCATAACAAAATCATTCCGTGGGAGTTCATCCTGCCAAGGATGTCACAAAAACCGATGAAATTTGATCATCATTTTCATCCGTTTTTGAAGGTTTTTAAGGTCTCCAGAAAATATCCAACAACTCGGTTTGTTGTACATTACTACCTCGGTATTATTTGAGTGAAGTCTATACAAAAGCATGGTGTCATAAAATTGATGTGAACAGGGCACAGGAGATCCCCAACGACTAAAAGCAAATGAGAATTTGAAGGACCTTCAAAGAAACTCTTTAAGACGTTTTATGGTACTTATATATGGAATTCTAACAAATTTTCAGTACCTTGCAAAATTCTTAGTTTTTGATAAAAAAAGACGTGTATTACTTGTGTTACTATTGCAGTCAATGTTAGTCATCGTGTTCACAAGTTTGAATAACATTCAGCTGTTTGCGAGATAAGTTCTATCTGCCGTCTACAAGAATGGAATCAATGGTGACTGCGAGCAGGAACTGATGGTTACGTACAAATACTATCCCAACAAATGCACTTTAACTACCGGGTGTCCCGAAAAAAGTATAAGCGTTTGAACAGTTCCTATGGAGAAGCCTTAAGTCCAAAATTGTTTATTTCAACTTTATGATATAGATAAGATCTTAACTTGCAATTTGCGACCTCTTATGTCCAAATCGGCCGTGTATTTGTGTATGCGCAGAGTAATTCACTTGAACAGGAAAAATTTCTGAGGCAGCCTAAGACAAGACGGTTATTGAACTAGGCTACTACTATCTATGTGTAATTTGAAAAAGTTTCAGGGGCAGCTCAACAAAAAGTTATGTTTTGGAATGTTTTGGAAGTTTGTTGAGGTACTAAAGTGAAATTTATTTTTCACTAATCCAAAGGCCTGAATCTGTCATTTTTATGACTGAATAATCACAACTGAAACGAAACTTGGGTAAAATAGTTCCTTAGTAGTAGAAACAGTAGAAGACACTACTAGAGAACGTTTCTTCAGTCCTAGAAAGTTGGGCTGTGAACTGTTAAAGTGTATCTGCATCTTTTCTTAACATTGTTTCTAATTGATATAATAGTTTAATTGATCAAGAAAATTTTAAGAATAAACAGTTTAATGGTTGATCTGACTCAAAACACTTTCAAATTACGCATATATAGTAGTATACTGCAGAAAAAACACAACGCACAACGTTTGAAAAAAACTGTTCCCTGAGTACCAAAGCAATAATAATGGCAAATGCCTTGGTAATTTCGGATATGTTAAACTACATTAAACAATTTAATTGATTCAATTCAGCCTCTCCTTTAACGATATTATATTATATTATACGAAATTTTCTTGAGTAAGCCTAATAGCCTAAACACGCTAACAATTATGAAATTAAGTACAACTGTTTGCATGATAGAATCCCCTCGACAATCTTTTGATACAAGTAGTAATTATTGTTTTTTCATTCTCCCAAGAGGATAGATAACACGTTCTAGAGTGTGAAATTCAAGTAAGAAATATTAGGGTAATTTTGTGGTCATTTCACATCGCATTTAAAGGTATTTTGAAGGGACCTTCTTGAATTTTGTGGTCATTTCACATCGCCTTTGAAGGTATTTCGAAGGTATCATACAAATCAAATCTTTCAATAGGGCACAGGGAAACACCCAAATCATCCAATTTCACGCTTATTAGCCAATGACATCGCCGTATTTCCATCACATGACCGAAAATCGGCTTTTTGAGACAACTTTTCGAGTACCTTCACGGAAATACAAATGGACATTCGGCTAATAAAGATACAGAGCTGGTTTCACCACGAATCGATTCTACAGGCCCCACTCCATATTCGTTATTTTGCATTTGGTTAATATCTCATCAGGGATCGGCGTTACATCGAATTTCACCACTTCGAATATTGGCCTACGTTCAAATATTTTTCGGGAATGCTACAAAAAAGATATAGCTTCCAGAATTTCACATGTTACGTGAATTATATCACGTAATAACCTAAAAATGTTTGTTTTGGTAAGATTTTAAAATCCTTGGCAAGTTAAAGCTGTTTGCTACATAGAAAGCTAATGGGCCTACCTTTATCCACTGAAGAATGCCATTATTCGGTTCTAAATCAGCTTCTTTTGCTGCAGCAAGGTAGCACAACTATTCACCAACAACATCGCGCCAATTTTCACCCTTTTCCGCCGTTTTATCGGCAATAATTTTGACTAAACACGACGAAGTTTCAAAAACTCTTCACCACAAATTCCATTCCAAGTTTTGAATGTTGTCGCAGGACAGTGTGCACACGTGCAGCAACTTCTGTTGTTGATCAAGCGCTCTTCGTGTCATGGCTAAGAGGTAGGTTTCGTATCATCCTCTGCAGGGTCTTCATTCAAGTTAGGGTGGATTTTTGCCCGACTTAGGGTGGATTTTTGCCCGAAACATGCTGATTTTGGTAAATTTTTCCAACGTTGGGGGGGCCACCGCCCCCTAGCCCCCTAGCTCCTACGCCTATGCCAATCGTTACAGTAAACAACTCTTAATAGAAACAGAACACACAAAAAAGCAATAAACACGTTATTGTTCGAATGTAACTTTAAAAGAATTGCACGCTTATTGTTATATAAAAACCCCACATTATTAATTAACAAAGGGGTTCTACAGGTGTTTGTTTACAGCTAGAACTATCGTACTAAAATAGAATGGAACAAAATGAATAACAAGAGTTTGTTTTTACTAAGAATGTAGGGTATTATGCTGGTATTTATCACTTATAGTCTACATCTTTAGGGGAGCTTGCAAAGTTTCCTGGAACCCCCCGCATCCGATTTAAGAAAATGAGATAAATTCCCTCGCCCTCCCCCAACCCCTTCTACCATTCTACTCTATCAAACTTGAATGAAGACCCTGCAGAGGATGACACGAAACCTACCTCTTAGCCATGACATCAAGAGCGCTTGATCAACAACAGAAGTTGCTGCACGTGTGCACACTGTCCTGCGACAACATTCAAAACTTGGAATGGAATTTGTGGTGAAGAGTTTTTGAAACTTCGTCGTGTTTAGTCAAAATTATTGCCGATAAAACGGTGGAAAAGGGTGGAAATTGGCGCGATGTTGTTGGTGAATAGTTGTGCTACCTTGCTGCAGCAAAAGAAGCTGATTTAGAACCGAATAATGGCATTCTTCAGTGGATAAAGGTAGGCCCATTAGCTTTCTATGTAGCAAACAGCTTTAACTTGCCAAGGATTTTAAAATCTTACCAAAACAAACATTTTTAGGTTATTCCGTGATATAATTCACGTAACATGTGAAATTCTGGAAGCTATATCTTTTTTGTAGCATTCCCGAAAAATATTTGAACGTAGGCCAATATTCGAAGTGGTGAAATTCGATATAACGCCGATCCCTGATGAGATATTAACCAAATGCAAAATAACGAATATGGAGTGGGGCCTGCAGAATCGATTCGTGGTGAAACCAGCTCTGTATCTTTATTAGCCGAATGTCCATTTGTATTTCCGTGAAGGTACTCGAAAAGTTTTCTCAAAAAGCCGATTTTCGGTCATGTGATCGAAATACGGCGATGTCATTGGCTAATAAGCGTGAAATTGGATGATTTGGGGGTTTCCCTGTGCCCTATTGAAAGATTTGATTTGTATGCTTTCGAAGGTACCTTCTTGAAAAAGCCCTCACAATGTCGGTGGGAATGGCTGATTTTAGCCAAGTAAATTTCTAAAATTAATTGGAAATATTTTCTAGGCTACAAGACATTAACAATAATAATTACTTTGATATTTAGGGAACAGTAGCGTTTCAAACAGCATGCATTTTTTATTTGCCTAGTATAAAAAACTTGAACTACTGCCTTTCGAAGTACAACTTGTTTAAAAGTAATGCACTGTGGAATTTTTCACAATACGGACAACTAAATTCGTAGACTCCCTCCTTGAACCTACTAAAAGCCATTTCAGATTTATGGATGGCCTTCCAGAAGTAAAATTCTTCTTGCTCGGAAGACAGCTTTTTTAGAATGGTAAACCTTTCTCCTAGGTCGAAACCCTTGTCAAAAAATGGCGTCATGCTCCGTGCTAGATAAGCATCAAAAGGAAAACACTCCAGTCGAATGATTCTCCACTTTTGGTACTCATCTTCCGCCAGGAATGTTTCCTTCCCATTAAGCCATTCTTTGACAAATTGGTATTTTCCCATTTCTTCTAACTGCATGAAATTTTCGTTTCCGTTCAGCCATTTCTTTATGAACCAATCTAAGAATGAAAATATTAAGTAAGTAGTGTCAGTTGTATCTGCATGTGGGGTACATGATATGTTGAAGAGTATGGGTATGTGCGGCTATTATGCTATTATGGCTTGATTGTAAGCATCTTAGAATGTTTATCATAGTTGCTGACCTTTTTCTTCATCTCTAATCAATGAATTCGGCAAGGCTTGAGCGTTTTTCTTCAATTGTAACGTTTCATCCTTTATTGGACAAACACCTGGAGTCTCTGAAATGAATACATTCAGTAATTTACAAAACGACATTCAAGGGAAATAAATAGCTTTCTTCAAAGTTTCTGAAATTTGAAAGATGTGAATAACTGTACAGCTAACAATTTTTTTTGGGTATTTTCTTGAGGAAATAAAAAGAACAGGTCACTTTTTATGCGGACATACAATGCAGTTCTTTTGCAAGTAACATAGTGTACAGTAAATCTTAAGGATTCTTATCAGACTATTGAATAACGCTTAAGAATTTTTAGTAACAAAATATATTTATTCTATTCCAATATTAAACTGCACACAGTAATACTTTCAAGGTAGGTTCCCAAAATCTTTACAAATTTCTAAGAGTTTTATGAAGAGATGTTTCATGCATTCTCAAGAATGAGAAAGAAGAAAAAGTTGTTAAGTTGCAAAAGAACTTTATTGTACTTTTCCTTTATGTTTGGTTAATTACAGTGTATATGCAGCATTGGCAAACTGAATGATTATCTCAGTGTGAATATGGCAGGAACAAATGGCTTGAAAAGTTAAGATTACTTACGAGAAATTCTAGCTGGACAACTATAAATTCTCAATTTGTATCAATTGGAAATTTTGGAAGTAGACATGCGCACATTATGATAAGAATTATCACAAATTTACAAGAATTCTTAACATCTGATAGGAATTATTGAGTGGTGTGACAGACTGTAACCAATTTTGAGCAAGAATTCTTAACTGCACACAGTAATACCTTCAAGGTAGGTTCCCAAAATCTTTACAAATTTCTAAGAGTTTTATGAAGAGATGTTTCATGCATTCTCAAGAATGAGAAAGAAGAAAAAGTTGTTAAGTTGCAAAAGAACTGTATTGTACTTTTCCTTTATGTTTGGTTAATTACAGTGTATATGCAGCATTGGCAAACTGAATGATTATCTCAGTGTGAAAATGGCAGGAACAAATGGCTTGAAAAGTTAAGATTACCTACGAGAAATTCTAGCTGGACAACTATAAATTCTCAATTTGTATCAATTGGAAATTTTGGAAGTAGACATGCGCACATTATGATAAGAATTATCACAAATTTACAAGAATTCTTAACATCTGATAGGAATTATTGAGTGGTGTGACAGACTGTAACCAATTTTGAGCAAGAATTCTTAAGAAGTTAAAAACTTTATCAAAGATTACTTAGGCAGGAAAATAAATTGTTAAACACAAATGACAGAGATATATGATTACTTAAGTTAGGGATCTGCCAATCTAAAGATAGCCTAATACAATAATATTGTATTCCATTGTATTTGATGATCTCAATAGATGGTAAAAACAATAGGACAAACAGTGGCATGTGGCCTTATTTTCTGTTATTTTAAAATATATCGATATGTACATGTCCGTCGTTTGTCTTCAATGTGTGCACTATACTGTTATGACTCTCGTGATTATGGCCCAGTAGTCAGAAGGCATAAGAAGTATACACAATTGATATTGCAAACTTGAAGTCATCATAACCCTAACATCCATATACTACTCATACATATAATCTCATCAAATTCATGCTCAATATTTGTACAGAAACAGCACAAATTTTGAGAAAAATGTAATGGACATCTGCATCAATTCATCAATATTAACTGCGCACATATAGAGCCTATTAGTGTTACAATAAAAATACCCTAAACTATAGTGAATTATATTATAGACATACAATGTATATATAAAGATGGACAAAAAGAAAGAAGGGCAGGAATATGTATATATAAATTTCATCTCAATTCCCAACTAGTTTTGACCGCATGGTCATCATCAGGAGAATGAGTGACACTTTCTAATGCAACGCATTTTTAAAATTTTATATTTCTAAAACGCATTTTATGCAATATATTATATATATTGTATATTATTATATATTATATATCTGTATCTGTATATATTATATATCATTATATATCTGTATATATCTATATAAATATGATTTATGTTGTATAAGAATATCATTCTTGCATTATTGAGGAGGATGCAAGTTGTTACTGATGAAGACCATTCACAAAGTTGTATCTTTTGAGTTTATATAATTATACTTGAAAATTCTCAAGAATTCTCAAGAATTCTCAAGAATTCTTAAGAATTCTTGGGAATTCTTGTCATGTTAATGTGTGCAAGGCCTATACTGTATGTAAGCTCCTGTACATACACAAAATAGGATACTAAAAGTATAAGAGTCACAAACCAGGTAGATCACACNCATCATCAGGAGAATGAGTGACACATTCTAATGCAACGCATTTTTAAAATTTTATATTTTTAAAACGCATTTTATGCAATATATTATATATATATATATAAATATGATTTATGTTGTATAAGAATATCATTCTTGCATTGTTGAGGAGGATGCAAGTTGTTACTGATGAAGACCATTCACAAAGTTGTATCTTTTGAGTTTATATAATTATACTTGAAAATTCTCAAGAATTCTCAAGAATTCTCAAGAATTCTTAAGAATTCTTGGGAATTCTTGTCATGTTAATGTGTGCAAGGCCTATACTGTATGTAAGCTCCTGTACATACACAAAATAGGATACTAAAAGTATAAGAGTCACAAACCTGGTAGATCACATAGTCGCCATAGTTCAAATCTAGGGTAAAAATCATGTTCCTCAGGAAAACATATTGACATGTGCTCCTGGTGATATCTTGTATACAATATTTCACCCTCCAACTTTGGGTATTTCCTTAGAAAAGAGAAGCAAATGAAGATAATTTAATATGATGTCTCTTTTCTCCCTTGAAAGCAATTTTTGCAAGCTTTTTGTCTATGACAAATATAGCTTGATGCGTGTCACTTTTTTTATTCTTAGCCATTTTCCAAATATATTTAAATTTGAAGATTTTGTATTAGGGTAATCTTGAAGGGAATCTAAGCATATACAAGCTTTTGATAAAAATAGCAGTGCAATGACAATAGGTCGTGACACATGCTGAATCATATTGGGTAACTGATCTGCATCAACAGGAAATAGAGATGTCTGATTGACTAGAACTTGACCGCAAGTGGCTTGAGCCACTTTTATATGCTTAGATTCCCTTCAATAATTCTCCCCTGGTAGAAAAAGCATGTTGGAAAGCATTGGATCCATAGTTTTTCCATGGATGCAACTTGCTTCCCATCCTTTCCATTGTTTTGCCCTGCTCCCATGCAGCATGGAAAGCAAGGGTATTAATGTTCTGTAACTTTTGGTCCCAAGAACTCTGTGGATTCCATAGTAAATTTACTCCAAAATTCAAAGCAAATTACAATGGATTTTCCATGGTTTAAGACATGTTTTTCTACCAGGGTTTGATTCAAGTTACCGAGTCAAGTGATTTTTGTTGTGCTCCATTGTTCTGATTTCCTAAATTGATGGATCAAAAGTGGTTGAGCCCATAATCAGACAACCTTTGGCAGTAATGCCAATTACCTGTGATTTTACAAGGCCATGAAATTGCAGATATACCTTTGATATTCCTCTCTTGTGAGGTTATGCTGCTTACGAAGATGTCTTGTAAGGTCTTTGAAGACTGCACGCTTTTCAAAACAACCCTCAACTTTGCAGAATTTGGGTGCTCTATACTTCATACAAGGAGGGTGTGCTGCTTGGCATAATGCATCATCACTTGGCGTTGGTAGCTTTGCATGTGTCGTCATGTTTAAAAAAGGATGCTGCAGGCGCAGGTGCCTGTAAATGTCTAAAAAGCTCTTTCCATGTGAACTGCAAGATCTCCTCTCTTTGATATTCCTCTCTTGTGAGGTTATGCTGCTTACGAAGATGTCTTGTAAGGTCTTTGAAGACTGCACGCTTTTGAAAACAACCCTCAACTTTGCAGAATTTGGGTGCTCTATACTTCATATAAGGAGGATATAAGAATTGGGGACGTGTATGTTGCTGAGTTTAACTCCCACTTAGGACCTCATTTTTCCACATTTGGTAGCCCAAAGTTAATATGATTTCTCAGGATAAAGGACTGCTGATAATGGTGCAGCATAGTTTAGCATCACATCTTGACTCATATAAGTTAGCAACTATATAAATACCCATACTCATACATACAGATAGCTCCCCACACTTGTACAGTACCTATAGATGCACACCAATATTCCACTTCATTATTTTGTTAGTTTGCTTTTTGTTCAAAGACTTATCTGAATGTCTATAATTGTTTTAAAGGGACAGGTATCAAAACATCACTAATACATGCCGTGGGGAAACTGTCTTTTCACTATAAATTTGGCATGTGAGTTTAAATTAATTTTAGACTTTTATCTAATCGTACACAAAGAAGAGCGGTATATAAACTCAGGCAGGAAGACGATCAACCAAGCCAGGGAAGTTGGCCAAAATAAAAGAGTTTATAGTCATACCTTTGGCTTCCCCATTCTCACTTTCTCCTAACTGCAAAACTTATCCAATCTGTCTGAATTCCAAGTTCTTGATCGAAGAATAAATTCGCTGTGCAGTCCGAAGGCCTATTTTATACCATGCATAAAGCGCGGGAAAGTTGGCAATGTGCATCCGCTGAAGAGCGTAGTACTCCGTAATACATGTGACATATGACTAACACACACCACACCTTAGCGTGCAACTCCGTATAGTGTATTGCACTCTTTACTGTACTACACTGTTAGAATCGGGTGGATCAAACGTCTGTTTAAAAAAAAGTCTGAATCAAACAATATTTATACCGGGTGTCCCAAAAAAAAGTATACGGATTTGATGGGCTCCAGCGATTTTAATTTAGCTTTAATCGATGGCTCATTGCTCTCAAAATGTTCCTTGATAGTTAACTTGAACATGGATACCTCGTTTGTTGGTATTGGTGCTTTGAAAGCAGACTTATGAACATCGAAAGCTAAAATTTACATCCACGTGCAAACCAGAGCTTTGGCCTTTTGGCCTAAACAAATTCTTGGGGCACAGCGAATAAATCAGCGATAGCCTTGATAAAATTTGAATAATGTTAGATCTTATTATATTCTGTTTGCCAGAAGTCGTTCCCCAATAAACCCATTGGGCAATTTTTTGATTTTTCTTTGATTTCAGTTTTCAATTTTGATGTGCTTTAAGAATTTGCTTAGGCCAAAAGGCCAAAGCTCTGGTTTGCACGTGGGTACAAATTTGAGCTTTCAAGATTGATATGTCTGCTCTCAAAGCACCAATACCAACAAACGAGGTATCAATGTTCAAGTTAACTACAGAGGAACATTTTGAGAGTGATTAGCCATTGATTAAAGCTAAATTCACATCGCTGGACCCAAC
>REGM01000526.1:0-13726 GCA_004194415.1 Aurelia aurita | reverse complement strand
AAAGTGAATAAATTTCGTACAAATCTTGATTCAGAGATTTTCTGTGGCTACCACTCTTTGAAATACTCTCCTAATAGTCAATTATCTACTGTTTTCCAGCAATCAACACAACCCATTTTACCCCAAGCCTAACCCATAGAGCCTAGTCTTTCTAAGTCAATTTTTAGACTAATAAAGAAAACATTTTAAACATGTTTCTTCTTGAATAAAATATTGGATGTAGTTACAGCATTACTTATATGGAATTACAGAATTCATATTCAACCAAAACAAATCACAAAACCTACAAGTTGTAACGAAGAATAAATACACAAAGTTTAAGTATGAAAACAAACTTACTTTTTCAAGACATTCCACCACAATGATTTATCTTCTGGCGTGCTAGAAGAACCAAGAAAATCAATATCAATTTCTGGCTCTGATTTCGGGCTGAAATCAATCTTCGTGGACGCATAAAAGTTTTGTAAATACTTTTTCAACATCATCTTCCCATGTATTCGTGTTATTTCAGTCAGCAGATAAGATCGATGACCAAAACAGTCTTGCCACGAATCGAGAAACACGGAATTAACCCCAAATCCGAACTGACAATTTGCAACGTCCGTTTAAGATGAGTGTAGGTACAAAATCCGGAACCACGGAACATCCTTTCAGTTGGTTTTAGCACACTGACAAATGTAGCCAGGATTTTTTCATCGAATATTTTCGCCTAGCAATGTTTATTTTGAAGAAATAAACAATAATCAAAAGTAAACATAGAAACAATAAATTAAAGAAACCGCTTTGTATCTTGGGAGTAAAACTATTTTGCACTTCAGTTGTTTCCAGATTCGTCGCAACGATTGAAGGGCCGACATAGACTTACTACCGAGTCGCTCGTTTCCCTGTGCTCTTAAACACGAAGGATATCTCTTTGGATCTCTTTGGTCAACAGATACTCAAAATATTACTCTGAAAGACAAGTTTACATTACTTACGTATGTTAAGTAGTCATTATTAACTACGGGCCAAACAGAATTTTTGCTGCAATTCGTTTCTGCGAGGTGAAAGCCGAGCATGGCCCTTGGCAGGGTCGTCTTTTTCACTGTATAAATACGAGTCCCCATTGAGTAAAGTTTACGGCAGGGATACAAGGGACTTAGGTAACCAGTCTAGGGCCGACACCGAATGAAAATTGATGTATCCAGGGCACTGTTGTAATTCGGAGAAAAAAGCAATCATTTTAATACCGCTTTGCTTTCGTTTGGCTTACTTTTAAGAATGTTTTCAGTAAAATATTTCTCTAGGATTTTTCTTCATAGATACCGAACTTCCTTGCCGGTCTCTACAGGATGTATGGAAATGAAACGAAGAGCGTGGGCCTAAAATGGAAATAAACAAACAAAAGGAAGCAGGGGCAAAAAGAGGAGCAAAGAACGAATGAAAACGATCTGTAAAGAATGAAGAGTTGGGAGGAACCAAAGTAGAAAATTTTAGGCCAGTTATACACCCCATTTACACACAATGGTACCAAGGTTCAAAACTGTGAACTAAAACTATTCTTAGTCTGTTCAGCAATTTGTGCCATGCCTGCGTTTCAATCAAAATGCATTCAAAATACACCAAATGCAGCGTCATCATTTCATTTCCAAAGATATGGCGTCAGCAAGCCCAATAGGGTATGGCGTCAGCAAGATAATGGATATTCTCTATTCCGTCAGTACAGCGATAACGGGCATCACGTCAGAATATACATGGATACACATTAAGTTTCCACGAATATAAATACATTTTATACTTGACATAAAGTATCCTAGTAATACGCTTGCAAAGACAGGAGGGGAAATGGCGTCATCAAGCCAAACGCCAAACAGAGTATGGCGTCAGCGAAACTACAGGTATGGCGTCAGCATACCAGATTGAATACTTAAATTGTCCCTCATACGTTTCAATCAAATGAAAATGCATTCTGATTTAAAAAACATTGGGGTATGGCGTCAGCATAGCCATGGGTATCACGTCAGAATAGCAGAAGATACTGGAGGCATACTAGGCCTACTCATATGTCCATCAACGTGTTTCCTTGAAATCAAACTACATTCTTGTTAGACAAAAGCATAATGTCAGCAGGCCTATTAGGGTATGGCGTCAGCAAAGCCATGGGTATAGTGTCAGCATGAACGAAACATTTTAGACATAACGTAATACTTCTATGTTCGCCCATATGTTTCCATAAAATGTTACATTGATGGATCATTAATATTCTCTATTCCGTCAGGACAGCGATAACGGGCATCACGTCAGAATATACATGGATACACATTAAGTTTCCACGAATATAAATACATTTTATACTTGACATAAAGTATCCTAGTAATACGCTTGCAAAGACAGGAGGGGAAATGGCGTCATCAAGCCAAACGCCAAACAGAGTATGGCGTCAGCGAAACTACAGGTATGGCGTCAGCATACCAGATTGAATACTTAAATTGTCCCTCATACGTTTCAATCAAATGAAAATGCATTCTGATTTAAAAAACATTGGGGTATGGCGTCTATGGCACGCGAAAATCACCACAATTAGATAAACCTGGTTTTTCTCAGATAAACCTGGTTTTTCTACAGATAAACCTGGTTTTTCTGAAGAAACCTCACTTTTCTGGAGATAAACCTGGTTTTTCTCAGAAAAACCTGGTTTATCTCAGATAAACCAAGTTTATCTCGGATAAACTTGGTTTTTCTCCAGAAAAACCAAGTTTTTCTCCAAAAAGAAAGATGGCATTAGATAAACCAGGTTTTTCTGATTGAGATCGAGGCTCGTCAGAAAAACTAGGTTTATCTGCAGATAAACTTGGTTTTTCTGCATAAAGCAAGAACTCATTAGATAAACCAGGTTTTTCCGACTGAAAGCGAGGCTGGTCAGAAAAACCAGGTTTATCTGCAGATAAACCACGTTTTTTTATATTTCGATTTCGCAACGGCCCCCCACGGACCGTTCCAATTTCTCAAACATAAACATGGAAACCACAGACAACGACAATTTTGAGAATTTATTAGAAACCGCTATTAGCAATGTCGACACACTAAGGCATTTGCAATACCAACGAAAGAGCGGCACATTAAAAACCAAAAAGAAAAGGGGCCCACAACCTAAGACAGTGAAATTAAAGCTGTATCATTTGCCAGAAGCATCACAGATTCCGAGATTCACCATCACGTCTCATGGCCTGGTAAAGCAGCATATGAACCAAGGATACGGTAAGAAAAATTGGATTATTAAAGGAAATCTTTATCGCTATATTATTTTTTAGAGAGACCTACAGATCCTTTACGTCTAGTTCAATTCCTGGGCGTAGGGCGGAGAATATTTTTTAGCAATTACCCGCGGGTGTCCCAAAGGGAAGGTCAGGGTAAGAATTTAAGTGGAGACATTATAAAAGAATACGAGGTATTCAAAGGGAACGATTTAATTCAATTTTGTTGGAATTTTTATCTATTCAAAAGTCGAGATTTATTAGATCCCACCCCCGCCAGTTGGGCATACCGGAAAAACCGGACGCTATGACCCTGAGACCCCTAGGACCGTTAAGGACTGAATTTTAAAAGGATCATCCCCTCTAAAAAGGTAGTGTTCTCAAAATATATTATGCTAATCAGCTGACTCCTGCTAGCATTGTTCAAATTCAGTGCCAATACTGTTTACTCCAATGCGGGGGTGAATACTGTTGAATTGACATGGCATAAATGAGGAAGTGCCCTTGTGTTGCCAAACAGGGTAGCAAAGCACGTCTTTTTTTATACAAGAAACTAAGAATTTGAGCCAGTACTGACAGTTTCTTTAAATTATCAGATTACTCAGAGTTTCTTACGAGTTTCTTAAAGGCTCCATAACAAGCTTCGTGTTTACTTCCTGTGAATATTTCAAAACACAGTTTTTGAAGCCTTTCCGATGTCTGGGCATTATTCGAGTACATTTCAAGGAAACGAGTGAAAATAAAGTAAAAACATGCTACGTATTTGCTTTATTAAAATAAATAGCTTCTTAAGTAACGTTTTCCCAGTACTGGTGTTTCTTAATTTTTTGGCGATCTGAGAGTTGAGTTTCTTATGGGCGGTTTCTTATTAAAAAATACGTGCATTGCAACCCTGTTTGGCAACACAAGGACACTTCTTTATTTATGGCATGTCAATTCAACAGTATTCACCCCCGCACTGGAGTAAGCAGTATTGGCACTGAATTTGGACAATGTTAGCAGGAGTGAGCTGATTAGCATAATATATTTTGAGAACACTACCTTTTTAGAAGGGATGACCCGTCTTTAGGGTCCTTTTAATATTCAGTACTTAACGGTCCTAGGGGTCATAGGGGTCTCAAGGTCATAGGGTCCGGTTTTTCCGGTATGCCAGTCAGTTGTTATACTATTTCACAACCATACCTTGCTTTGTCTCCAGTTTGTCGCCGTATAATACCGTTTAGGCCTTATACAATGTAATGATTATTGTATAGTGCTTTTTATAAAATGAAAAAAATGAAAATAATACAAATTGAAATACCCAGAAAGAGCAACGTTATCACTATTATCACAATTATTACTCATACTTGCCACCAAAACATAGCATGAGATGTTTACCAAAGTCGAAAAATGTTTAATTACAATTTCGTAACTAAGCTTTACTTTTTCTGCTTTGGCAAGGTTTCCTTTCGAATCATGTTGCATTCGAATTCACTGCTTGAGTGCTATGCCCACTGTACGAGTAAAAACCATAGCTAACAGAGCGTTTTCCTTTCTGCTCAGTCCCTTTTGATAGCAGTACCCAAAAAACCTGTTTTGATTCAGGATAAATCATATTCAACATTTTCGACTTGCTCTTAGCCTGCGTACGGACTTTACCTTATTGCGGAAGGGAAACGGAAAAGCTTCTGTGAAGAAAATATGAAGAAATATGAAGAAAAGCGTTACCATCCTCCTCTGCAATGTTTTCAGTACGTAAAATGTATGGGGAGGGGCTGGTTGAGATATAGATTTGCTCGATGACATCATTTATGTCGGCTGCATGATTTCTGGGAAATTTGAGGGAGGCTGATACCCCTCCGACCCCTCTATGTTTACCACAATACATCTAAATTTAAAACTTGCAATAGTTTGATATAATATTCATGATTCAATGTACCAAAAAACAAATGCAATACTAATCAGTTTCATTTTTATCATGCAGGATTTCCAAAGGAGTGCTTCAATGCAGAAACGGAAAAGTCGAAGACAACATCTTTATCCATCCAACTCAGTGCGACACAGATCTCTGAGTGCATCTATGAGATGTTCCCAAAACTATATAGACGCCCCTTTGTTCTGTTCAAGATGGACAAAAAGAAGAAACTTGACGTGGTCCATGACCTCAGTGCAAGAGCACTTCGTGAGAGCAATTACCAAGGTGTTATCTTGGTACAACAATGTCAAGGAAATGAGGCTGCACCAGTTTGCGACCCTGTTTCGATGACGTCTTCGCAGTTCTCGTTATCTGATTTGGATGACGAGGCTCTTGGTGATCTTGGTGACATGATGGAGACAAATACGACCATCCAAGATGCTGCACCTGCTGCAACCAATGAAGTAACAACAACTGCCAATGAGAGTGAGCCCTCTTTTCCATCCAGCAGAAACACACTACCCATCTCGCCACCTGAAGCAACAGAAGATAACATTTTGATCACTGTGGTTTACAGCAATGTAACCAAAACGTTTGCACTGTCAGAGACCTGTTTTCCAAGTGACATCTATCGAATGGTCACTGCTACCATGGAAATCACACAGGAGTTCTTGCTTCTGTACCAAGATAACTTAACGAACCTGTTATCACGATACAGTCAAGTATCATTGCGGCAATGGGGCATCAAATCGGGCCAATGCTTTGTAGTTGAAGCCAACGTAGATGAATATCTTGGCTTACCGAGCCTTGATATTGTTCCAGAAGAGGATGTCATAGATGAAAGTGACGCTGAAATAAGCATTCAGCGACCTATAACCTTGGAGGAACTAAGGCTGCGTCGCATATGCACGCTTTCATCGCTAAACAGTACACAGCAACTGCTTCTACGACGATCTTCCTTGGTAAGCGATGCAATCCAGCAGTACAAAGATCCTTCAATCCTTAATTGCAAGCTCTTTGTGCAGTTCGAAGGGGAAAGAGGTGATGATCTTGAAGGTTTGACGAGAGAGTTTTTTTCTCAATTTTGGAAACTATGGACCGCATCCTTCAAAGGAACAAATCGTATCTTGTTCAGCGTTTCGCCAATCCAGCAATTGTCCATAGATGAGTTAAATGCCGTGGGGCGCATCCTCATCCATGGTTACATACTTATTGGGTACTTGCCATATTTCATCAGCGGCACTGTACTATATTGGGTGCTGGTAGGACTTGAGCCCACAGCTGAATATCAGTACAACCAGTTTTACAGCAGTCTTGGTAATGGAGATCAAGAGCTCATAACTTCGGCATTGGCAAGTGATGAATTTTCGTCAGAAACAAAGATCCAATTAGCTGCTTTCTTGGGTAACTTTGAGTTAGCAGTCCTTCCTCGTAAAGAGAACCTGCAACATCATCTGATTTTAGTCGCAAGATATGTTCAGATCGTGAAGCCATTTTTTTATCTCTGCAACATCAGAGAAAAGATATCTGATCTAGCTAGAAAGGTCTTTGGCCGTCCAAAAGAAGATGTCTTTGAGTCTTTAATGCACAAGATGCTGCCAACTGGTGTCCTTGTTGTAGGAAAGTTGAAATTCAGATATTCAGAAGATTCCTTTCTGCAGGCACTGGAAGAAAAAGTCGCAGACTTTCTGCAAACTTTTCTTGTGTCGCTGAGCCAGGCGGATGTAAAAACATTCGTATGCTTTGTGTCTGGTTGCGAGATGTTGCCAGAGATGATTNTCTTTGTCATAAGAAACTGCTCATAAGAAACTCTAGTAGACTCTTCTAGAAAATCAAGGGCACTTGTTTTATTAAGTTGAAAGGGGAACTTCCTGCAACAAAAAGGGTACTTCTTTGTTTAATGTAAAATCTTGGGGGACACGTGCCCCCAGTGCCCTGGTTCCTAAGTATCTGAGGGCTGGCGATAACAATTTAGTTCCAACCAATTCGCAATAACTTTTAATCTAATCCTGAAATATTAAATTGAACATAGGCAGCTTGTTTATTGATATTGGTGCTTCATTGTGATACTGTGCTTCAAGAATTTGCTTAGGCTAAAGTGGCAAAGCTTCTGGTTTGGAGGTGAAGGCCATTCTAAACTTGCAAGATTAATATTTCAACTTTGGAATTAGCATATAAATTGAACCCAAAGTTAACAAACCATACTGAGATCATGAGCTCTAACGATAACGGCACAATAGCCACCCTAGCATTGTATTTCATCCAAGCTAACGATAATGGGGAAACACTAACCAAATAACACCAACCTGATTAATATATGGCTGGATGTACACACACCTTTGAATTAACGTTTGTTACATTTATTCATATATTCTTCTGTTCTGTTCTGTTCTGTTACGTTTAATTTAATTTAGTTTATTTATTTTCGTTTAATTGTGTTAATGTTATGTTTTTGTTGCCATACATTTATAATGTAGTGCGATATAGCAATATGATGATGATGATGACTACAAAGTTCAGAGCCAAGTTTCTTATGAAAGAAATGAGTGTAATTAATTACTTTAGCGTCTTTGTTCGCTATTTGCCTGTTATCCAGGGAGCAGTGGCCTTTCAACGGGGATGTTTTTTTACTCACCACCCGGTAGGCCATTGCTGCTGTTTTTTTGTTGGCTATTAAAAATGTTTACAGGTTGTGAATTTGTAGCTTTTGATGATTAAAACGAAGCCAGACGGTTCATCATCATACCCTTCCCCCACCGGATCTCTTTGTTTCCAAAAAAATGTTTGTTACAGCTGGTTGCCACTGTGGGTACGACCAGCGTACTGTGAAGCCTAATTTTTACGACCAGAGTTTATCAGGCTTTACAATCAAAGGTTGTTCCCAGTGCAAGATCAATTTTCATTGCATTTGAAAATTGGCGGCGAGGTAAGGGATGATGGTTCATTGAGCAGTGGCAACCAGCCTTTAACAAACAAATTATCTCAAATATTTTTGTTCCCAGTTGCGGTTGCTCCTGATTATGCTTCAGTCGTTTTAGCATTTCATTATGTTTTTTAGATCAATATATTTGTTCTTGTTATAAATGTTTTAGATATGAAAGCATATAGATGACAAAAAAATTCACATATGCCATTGGCTGGTAGTTAAATTTGAATTTAAGATACGTTTCCCTCGTTAATTGTTTATACACTCTCTAACGAATTGTACTACTCTGCCATATATGTCCAGGCCATCACTGTTCGAAGGAGCAAGGACATCAATGCTCTGTCTTAGAAGCTCAAATTGCCGGTTAGTTAGAGGCATTGGGAGGCGTGACAGTACTATCCCAATATCATCTGGCTCAATCAAGTGGTCTGCTTCTAAAAATTGTGTCACTGTGTCATTTATTTCTGCGATATCACGCCGAAATAGGTTATTCATGGCTGTATTGTTCTCATTTGAGTTCCGAAGGTTGCCAGTGTACCACATTTGCAATGGGGTTCTGTAGTGCTCTGTTCTTACCGGGTGGTTATTATGTGCACGCATCCACACTGTAGCATCTCTTTGAATTCTAGGGATAAATACGAAGTGTAAGCAGTACATTTGCACATCCTCTCGGAGGCACAGAATATGATGATCCATGTGATAGAATATCTTTTAATATCGATCTAAGATTTTTGCATAGACATCTCGCCACAGTCTTTCAATTCTTTGGTTGTGAACAGATTGTCCAACTATCGCACTGTTTCGCTCAGCACCATTGACTGCTTCCATTAAACCATGCACATGAACAAATTCAGAACCTCCGTCGATCCTAATCCGACTAGGGGCGCCAAATTCCCTCAATCCTTGTACGAATATGTTTACTGCAGAACTAGCGAAATTGTCTGTGATCACACGCAAGTAAGGAATCAAGCGAGAATAGCCATCGATACCGGCATGTACTACAATGTTCCATCTGAAAAGAATAAAAGGAAATGCTATAAAACACCATGTATAGTATTTTGTTTGAAGCTTTGAAATAGACTATCGTGTGAAAGATTGATTTTTGAGGAAAGATTGCTTTTTGAGGGGCCGTATCCTACCATGATTATAAATAAAAACAATGGTTATACGTCGCTATCCGTAAATATATATAATCGGCTTCTGGGCGTGGGGATNCCCGGGTGGTTAGTATGTGCACGCATCCACACTGTAGCATCTCTTTGAATTCTAGGGATAAATACGAAGTGTAAGCAGTACATTTGCACATCCTCTCGGAGGCACAGAATATGATGATCCTCCATGTGATAGAATATCTTATAATATCGATCTAAGATTTTTGCATAGACATCTCGCCACAGTCTTTCAATTCTTTGGTTGTGAACAGATTGTCCAACTATCGCACTGTTTCGCTCAGCACCATTGACTGCTTCCATTAAACCACCCACATGAACAAATTCAGAACCTCCGTCGATCCTAATCCGACTAGGGACGCCAAATTCCCTCAATCCTTGTACGAATATGTTTACTGCAGAACTAGCGAAATTGTCTGTGATCACACGCAAGTAAGGAATCAAGCGAGAATAGCCATCGATGCCGGCATGTACTACAATGTTCCATCTGAAAAAAATAAAAAGGAAATGCTATAAAAAACCATGTATAGTATTTTGTTTGAAGCTTTGAAATAGACTATCGTGTGAAAGATTGCTTTTTGAGGAAAGATTGCTTTTTGAGGGGCTGTATCCTACCATGATTATAAATAAAAACAATGGTTATACGTCGCTATCCGTAAATATATATTTTGTTTCTATCGTTGCGAGAACAATAGTTCCTCTCCTCCCCCCTCCCCCCTCCTAACAGCCCTGTGTTCTGAGAAGAGATTTCAACCCAGGGCATTTTGCTCGAGTACTATTTTGGAATGAACTTATCAATCCATTTTCTCCAAGTTCTAGACCCTGACAACCTCATAAAAAAACAACCCCTAACACCAAGCTAAACCTGCAACAAAAACCGACACAAAAAGCTTGCAAACCCCAGCAAGAATTAGCCTAAACTACAGAATACAGCCCAGCAAAAATAATCAGCTAGAATAAGCACGAAATCTTAAAGAAACTATCGCACGCTCTATCTATCGCTTTGTCTATCGCTGCCAGTTCTATCTTTGCATTCGCTTTCGCATTCTTAATTCTTACCATCTCTCTTTCAAATACTTCAATCGTAAAACCCTTTCCTTCATTTGCCTATACGATCAAAATTAACATAACAAAGGTCTATTATAGTTTTTATAACAAAACAGGTTCAAAGGTGAAAGGCTAGTCCTTCGCAGCGTCAATAATCAATAAATCAACAAATCAATAACTGTGCCAGAACAAGTACACGAATTTTTACACAAGAAACTAGCAGCAGGATGGCCTGAAATGTAAGAAACTCTAGTACTATATTTGAAAAGTGATAAGATGTTTAAAGCTAAATTCTAATTTACAATGGCAAGTGTGTTCTTGAACAGATAGGTCATTTTAGCAACGTACCTTATAAGGGCATGATTCGTGTCAAGATGCCACAACCAGTTTGGAGATGGAACAGAGTATTGTCTCCTTCTTATGGCCTGTGCCCAACGTCTCGCTGTACCAACTGGATCAACTGCTGCCAAGACACGACGACAGCGATCACGTTGTATGACAATTGGTGGCATTTGTTGTCTTAGAAGGCATAACATTTCATTAGCACCGGAGTTTGGGAATTGGTTATTAAGTCTACGAATAATAGGCTCAAGATTTGCGTCACTGACTGTGCTGAATCGGCTTCTAGGCGTGGGGATATCATTTCGACGTATAAATCTGTGCAGCGTGTTATAGTGTAAAGCACCACCCAGCAGTCTCTGAGAGTGTTTCGCAATGTATGTTACAGTTAGTCCTATACTCAGAAAATGCTCAACCTTTCCTTTATCTATAGCACAACGAGGGGCACCTGCTTGTCCATGTACACTTGTGTTTATACGTGGCATTCGTAGTAAATTAGCTAATGTCTGGTTGTTCCTCGGAGGATTTTGCCTGTTTCTTATGGAATCGATCTCGATCGACAGTGCATCCAAACTGGCAGAAAGTGTACGATATTGTTCTCCAGCAACATGAGGGCAAATTCTTTCAAGGCTAATACGAAATTGTTGTATGTTGGTTTGGGCGGCATTCAATACAGCGAAGTCAGGTGCAAGCAAAGATCTTCGCACTGCAAGTAAACCATTACCAATCCGCTCTAATACGGAATCCACAGTGGCAATTGCTGCTCTTTCTACTCTGTTTGGCAGTGGTGACTGTACTAATTTTGCAAGTAAAAACAGAACGAAATAATGGTACAACAATGCCATTGTGAGGACTTGGCAAAACGGAGAAAAAGGCCAATCTTCTGTAGGTAGCAGCAAAATGGAATTGCCTTAGGCTGCACGACGATTAGACGATCTTACATTTCTGGAGAAAAACCTGGTTTTTCTGGAGAAAAACCTGGTTTATCTGAAACATGTGCTTATCGTGCAGATAATCCTGGTTTCTCTGTGAAAAACTAGGTTTTTCTAGGAACAATGCTTTCCAGAAAAACCAGGTTTATCTGAATGAAAGCGAGGCTCATCAGAAAAACCAGGTTTTTCTCCAGAAAAACTAGGTTTTTCAAAAAAGTATGGTTTTCAATAGAAAATCGATCCAGAAAAACTTGGTTTTTCTAAAACTAGCATTTTCTACAGATAAACCAGGTTTATCTCAGAAAAACCAGGTTTATCTGTAGAAAAACCAGGTTTATCTGAGAAAAACCTGGTTTATCTAATTGTGGTGATTTTCGCGTGCCATAGGCGTCAGCATAGCCATGGGTATCACGTCAGAATAGCAGAAGATACTGGAGGCATACTAGGCCTACTCATATGTCCATCAACGTGTTTCCTTGAAATCAAACTACATTCTTGTTAGACAAAAGCATAATGTCAGCAGGCCTATTAGGGTATGGCGTCAGCAAAGCCATGGGTATAGTGTCAGCATGAACGAAACATTTTAGACATAACGTAATACTTCTATGTTCGCCCATATGTTTCCATAAAATGTTACATTGATGGATCATTCTAAAATATTTTAGTCACTCAAGCTGGGAAGCACGTTTCCTTTTAGTTGGTTTGTTTGCAAAATAGAACCAAATGATTTAAATAGCAAAGGGACGATAATAGTTAAAAGACGGTGGGGTCCGGAACTTTGATAGAATAAGTTTAATGAATAGAGGATTGATTCAAATACGTTAAAGGGCCCTGGTCAACCATCATCCTTTGCGTTCTTCAGCTACAACACTAAACTTTTCATAAAAAATTGACAGGCAAGATTTTGTGAACATATGGTCATTATTTTAGCACTCTGAAGTATACAATAGCATCAAAAATAAAATGGACAGCACTTTATTAATCAACGGATATGATCTTTGCAGACGTAAAGAAGTTTTATTAATATCAGCTTTTTGCATGTTTGTGAAAATTAGCAAAGGAAATAGGTGCGGATATACTATAAATTTATCAGACTTCAAGAGAAACTATAAATAAGGATGATTGTTTACCTAAGAGAATCCACACGACCAAAATTTTGAGGACTTTCTTAAATACACGTATTTTTGAGGAAACTTTTTAGAAACTGTTAAGAAACTTTCAGTGCTCAAAGTCTGATAATTTTAAGAAACTTCTTAGTTACTTATAAACAAATACGTGCATAGTTTTACAATTTGTTGAAATGTGCAGATTTGAATTTTTCTATACAGAAAATTGAATGTGATGAAGGCTCATTTACTCAAAGCCTGGGTGAGAGACTTCAAATTTGTGCCGTGGTGAACTTACTAGGAAAGAATATCTATCGCTTAATCAGGTAAATATGCAATACGCCAATGAAATGTGCTGAGGGGAGGGCCTATCCACCAAGTCAACTCAAAAAGGCCTTTAACTTGAGCTTTACTTGTATATTCTCTTGAAGTATATTGAGTACCCCTAAGATCTGCTTTTCTCTGGGCAATGTAGATTGATTACATCGTCGTAGTTATCGCTTGTTGTTGATGTTGTTGTTGTTGTTGTTGTTGCGATAACTGGGACTACGTAGTGAGTCTATGGGCAATTATCATGATTAAAAATAGGCGATAAATTCTCATGGCGATAAACAAAAGTTTTAAAACATCGTTTTTTACAGGAATTAATCGCGATAATCGCTCAGTTGAAACCCGTTTTAAAAGTCAAAAGATAACTAACGATTAGATTAACTAACGATGGTTAGAGGCACTTCTGAATGCAGAGCATGACTAATGCTGATAGTGCAAGTTTGCTTTGTCAGAATTCAACCTTCGGTCCAAGAATGACGTTGGCCTAAATAAACTTTGAACTTCTGTTTTTCTCATGCCCTGAAATATGGCATAACGGAATAACCAGACCTAGGACCCATAGGACCAAGACCCCAACGGACCGGACCCCAGGGGAATGCCCTTAGCCTCACTTTGACTTTGCATAGGAAAGCAATCGCACGAAGGGAACGTAGACTGATTACCTCAGCCCCAGTTCGCTTCGTTTATTGAATTGGATGAAGGCACTCCGCTGCAACTGGGGAAAACTTTTACAATGTAATGCCATAATAC
>REGM01000525.1:89389-105085 GCA_004194415.1 Aurelia aurita | reverse complement strand
ATTAAATATATTGATATGAGATTTGAAACATACAAAGATTATATCCTTAATATTCTTATTTTAAAATTTTTGCTTCGTATCATTAATATTTTTGCTGATGTCAGCATTTATTTATTTTGCTCGCAAAAAAAAGAACTTTTTGCCTAAAATCGGTTTCAAATTGGTCTAAAAAATCGCAAAAAATGCTATATGTACATAAAAAGACCTGCTACATCCTATGATATTGTTAATTTAAAAAAAAATGAAGCTTAACATGGTTTTTAACAAGTACGCATGCGCAACAACGAATTATTGATGACGTCATCAAAAATCAATACACTATATATCAAATGAAAGCCCTTCTCAAGAGGAGATCAGAGGTGTTTGTTTCGTTATTATAGAACAAGTGGTTCAAAAGTTATGGCTGAAAAGGTATTTATTTTGACGAGCACTCAATTTAAAATTATGTGTTGACCCCCTGAACATTTGTCAAAATTTTTGAAATTGAAATGTTTGTCAGGAATCTTTCAGAATTTTAAATGCTGCGAGTGGAAACCTTTTGTATAGAAAGTATGAACACTGTTATTAGTCGCGAAAGTTAGCATGCCGTACCAAGCCGCTTATGTACTGACTGCTCTGCAGGGGGAAGAGCACTTCTCGTCACACGAATGAGATCGCACCGTAATATCCATAGTTTACAATAATGTAATTCCCAATTGTCTGCGTAATATAGGAAGAAACATAACATATGTTGTTCCTAGTCGGTGTACATCAGTCATCTTTTCCGAATGTACGATAGAGGAGAATTTCAACAATCGTCACAATTTACGATAAATTCAGAATACAATTTGATATAGTCTAAACTCATTTTTTTTAAATATTGTAAACTGTGAGCCTTTCTTGATTCTCTCCATAATACTTGGTCCAGTCCACCCGAGAGTAACAACATTAGTTTACCTCAGTATGGCACACCTCTCAAGTAAGTTAAGTTCAGTTCGCTCAACATTTTGGTATGTTATTGAACGGTCAACATACGCTCAACATACGGTCAAAATCAAACACATTTTCCTGAACAGTGCGTAGATTCTATCGTCATTGTTTTGACTTGTTGACGTAGAGTCGTCTATTGTCAGGCTGCAGTGTTTTACCCGCGTAAATTGAAAGGCATTAGAAACGATAAGATGAACATGTAAATTGGCTTGTTGTTGAGAATTGACTGGAAATTGCACGCAAAGGGAATGAGAATGATCAGCTTGTAAGACAAACAGAAATATATTTTGACCTTTATCGATCATCTTTATTGTTGATATCTCCAAGGGAAGGTCATAAAGTATCTACCAGGAGGGGGTGGAAGATTTTCATTAATTTGGCAAAAAAAATTCGTGGCCCTTAAAATGTTTTCAAAATTTTTCGCAGCCCCTCAATTCATACCAATAATTTTTAATGGCCCACATAAACCCCTAAACAACTCAATTTCGATATGATCCTTTTTATAAACGCAGAGTCAGTTTGTGGTTTCACTTACGTAATGAATATCTACAGCAGAGAAGTCTCAAAAACAAGCAGATTGCTGCCACCCTTTCAGGGAATGAAAGCAGTGGCGTGGCCAGGACAAATTAACTGGGGGTATTCAAATGAGGGGGTCTGGGGGCAGAGCCCCCAGAAAAATGTTTGAGGACACGCCCTCTACTTTGGCTTGGAAAGCTTCTCTCCATCCCATGTTTGCCAGTATAAACATAGCATTTTTGACCATTTTGTGGATTTTTTTTTAAAAGTTAGCATCCGCAGGAAATTTTTTTAGTAAATATCATTTTCTTTGGCTTAGAATCCCTTTCTCCATCCCATCTCCACCAATGCCAAATTGGAAACTTTGACAATCTCGTAACAGTTTTCTATGAATCACCATCTTTGGGAAAATTTTTGAGCAATGACCTTATACTTTGTCTTTGAGCACTTCTCGCAATCCAATGTTTGCTTGACCCCAAAATAGAAACCTTGAAAATTCTGTGATAGCACGTCTGGGAAATTTGTTTAAAATGCCAACCTTTACTTTGGCTTAGAATGACTCTCCAGGTCACCTTCCAGCATTTCTTGGAAAAATTCTTACCCACCCTACCTATACCCAGCTACTCTCCATGTTTTTGAGTTTACTTTGAGTAAGTTTTTCTTGGGTTTACTGATCGATTTAGTTTTGGTGAAGCACATAATTTGGCCTTACTGGACTCTATCTAACAATAACAAGTAGTTCTGACTTTTTCCCCACAATTTGTCAAAAAAAAATTGGTGGCCCATGAATTAAAAAGCTACAAAAATTTTGCGGCCCATCATTAAGCAGCAAAAAAATTTGATGGCCCCTGCGAATACCCTCAACCCCCCCTGGTAGATACTTTATGACCACTCCCTAAAGGACACAACAGTACATCTTGCCATGTTTAAAAGGGTCACGTTTAGGTGACTGCGATATGTGTCTGCCAACAATTTAAATGAGTTTGGTAGCAGGCAGACTGTAAAATCTAAAACTGTATTGCAAAATGATACGTCAGTAAGAATTCTTAGCTATATTGAGCGTTTCTTCATGATCATAACCACTAGCGCTAGCAGAGGAGTCTATGGAAATAACACCGGATCACCATAAAGCAACATATTGAGCGACAGTCTCGTTTCCATGCATGACACATTCATCCACAATTGGACCATGCAAAGACGTAAAGTTGATGTTTCTTTTCGTAGAAGGACCCGTAAACTAATAATCTACCATTTCTAATCCTATCCAAGTCTAAATAGCTGGATACAGTGACTTTTTGGTAGGATCCTAAGTGTAGTATCACACTAAAATCAATGAAAATGTATAAAATTGTCAATTATGACGTCACAAGTATGGAATATAGACTTCCTAGTTATCACCAATGAAATCAGCACCATCGAAAACGCTAGGATGCATGAAGTTGTTATCTTGTAAATCGCCGTTATCAAAATAAAATTCAGACAATGCCTGCCAAATGTCCTTGGAACACTTAGGCCATTTCTTGATAATGACACACTTTTCCGCAATTCTATCGGTAGAGATTACTCGAGGCACCCCCTACCCCCAAACAATGTTGATTTGCAAGATTATTGTCCTAGCATTCAATCAGAGTCGCGAATCGTCATGTCATCCTCATTTTATCGTCACATAACAATATTGTTCTAAGGGGGAGAGGGGGAAATCACAAAACAAGGCAAAATTAGCTGAGGTGTTCCAAGACTTTTGGCAGGCATTGTAGCTTCTTGTAAGTTAGTTTCTTGTAAGGTAGTTTCTTGTAAGTTAGTTTCTTGCAAGTTAGTTTCTTGTAAGTCAGTTTCGTGTAAGCTAGTTTCTTGTAAGTTAGTTTCTTGTAAGTTAGTTTCTTGTAAGTTAGTTTCTTGTAAGTTAGTTTCTTGTAACTTAGTTTCTTGTAAGGTAGTTTCTTATAAGTTAGTTTCTTGTAAGTCAGTTTCTTGTATGTAAGTTTCCTAGTGGCGTGTTCCTGCAACATAACTAAACTACTGAACCGAAAGAAAATTGACGCAAGGAAACAATTTCTTGTTAACTCTCGTAATTCACAAATCCTATCCGACTATAGATTACAATATTAGGGCATAACAAATAGCACCCTTTAATTGGGCCTAAAAAATTGCACCCAGATTGTTATCAACAAGAGCTAATTTATCAAATTCATCGAAACAATACAACTAATGCAGCACGAACCAAGGCCTTCGATATGCAAATTTTCCTTAGGTCGACGTTATTTCCTTAGATAGCAGGAATAATGCGCAAGCATTGTCTTTGTCTAAGGCCTGATCTCAGGAATTTTCTTGATACACCGATTGGTACGGAGCTCTCTTTACTTTGGAAAAGCTGCTTTTACCCCGAAACCCACATACCCTGGTATGGGAAACATAAAAATCGACTGTTTTGGGATATGCAATGGTGAAATTACGTGGAACAACGGTAACCCCATTCAAATTGATGCTGAGTGCATTTTTGAAGGCCATTTCCCCCCTTGAAGGGGTTTTTACTTAATCGGCATTTGCCCTATCCTATTCCGTCGATTTTGTGAATTTCTGCTGATCGAAAGAGCAACTACTTTGATCTAAGGAAATTCTGTCGATCCAAGGAAAATCCCCTCATCGAAGGATGCAGCCCGTTGTAATCGGTGGAAACGATTCAAATCTTTAAAAACGATGTCGTAAATAACTATTACATCTTTCTTTGGATTGCATTGCTTGAAAGGAGCTTTAGATAATATACTGTAATTCCATTATTAGCATTTTCGATATCTTTATTGCTTTCAAAATTGCAGTCCTTTTTTGCCTCAAATTTTTTTGGAAAAATAAATGACGTAAAGCTTCCAATAAAATGAAAAATCATTGTAAATCCTAAACTAAAGGAGGTTTTGAAGAAAATCTTATATACTCAAGGTCCACACTATTATATGGTAGTAAGCAGAAAATTCTCCCTGTTCTGGTTCACGATTTAGCAAATTGATGAGGTCACAACCTCAAAACTTGCTGAAATTTAAAAAGCCCTGTAATTTTGAAAGTGATAAAGATATAAAAAATGCCAATGGTAGAATTACAGTAAAGTAGTTAATGCTCCTTTCGGGACATTCAATCAAAAGAATAGTTTTACAAACATTCACATCATTTTGTTTTGTTAAAGATTTGACTCTTATGCTACCAATAATGGTTGCACCCAAAATGTAGACACGCTTGAATTTCTGCAGATACATTGTGTTTTAAGGTTTGAGTTCACGGTCGAAGCCCTTATGAATTCACATTCATTATATCACCATAATATCAAAATTCGTTCATACGCTAAACTTTGTACGCAGAATGAGATTCTAAACTCAAACATGTAAAATCTCAAACAAGAAAAAACTCATGCTTTGGTGCACTTATCTTGAAAAGGTGGAATTTAATCGGTCCAGTCCAGTGCAGAAATCTTTGTCACTTGTCGACCGTACATACATTTTGGCACAGCCAGCACATACATGTCTTAAATCAAGCTATAGGTGAAAAAACTTGCTATATCCAGGTGATGTAGAAACAATTTCTGACGTGTGAAAAATCACCAAAAATCTGGCTTTGCTTCTAATCCTTAAAACTTCAAACTTCATAATTCAAAGCCCCTATTTTAAGCCAGAATTTCACATCGTTAATAGACTGATCTAGGAGCTTTATCTTACGATTTCAAATTAAATTTTCATCGTACATGATCAGGAGATTCCAAAAACTTAATTTGATCATTTGATGTATTTCATGTAACAACTAAAAGAGAAAATTTAGCGATATTAGAATTATCGAATTTCAGTGATTCTTCAAATGCTGAAACTCTCCATGACTTATTCAGTAGAACGTTTACCGTTGGGAGACTTCATAGAATCATCAGATCAAAGTTATCGCTAGCGATTTTCATTGCCAGGGGGCTCAAACAACTCAGTATCATATATATACAAAAGAAAGAAAAAATCCACATGACGTCCCAAAATTCACATTTCCGTGATTTGAGGACGAGTAAATTAATCAATTACTAACATGAATTTGTCTATGATCTATGATTAATAACGAAGCGTTCTTTTTACTTCGCCCGTCAGAGTCTGTTATTCAAGAAAGCATGCTCATTGAGTATCGAGCTATACAGTTGGCATCAATCACCGAGTAGTAACTTCAGTGTCCAGCAATTCAAATCAAGGGCGAAAAATATGTAGAGGTTCTAGAACTCTCTTTGCATCACGACATTATAATGCGTCTATTTAGTGAGAAAAATTGGCAAGACACTTAGTAACAGCAATTTGGTACCTAAAGTTTCTTGCAAAATTGAATGAAGCTGTTTATAAAAAATCTTACATTTAGAAATTACGTTGTAAACTAGCGAGTAAAATATCATCTTGGAATCAAAACGTATTTCAACGCGACTGAAGGAAGAAAACATGCAGCTCTATCCTGTTTAGTCGCTGATGCAAAGCGTTATGAACCAGTAGTACCAAAACTATGGTAAATATAGAGCTAAAGTCTTTGCATGCGTTATCAACCTTTCTTAACCTGTCTGATTAAAGCTTCCTATCACCCATGCCTAAATGAACTATAACAATCAACACAATTAAATTAATGCACACACTTGAAATTAAATATATATAAAAAAGTAGTGAAAAATGTCAGTTATTCCCAAGTGGGATGAAGATGAGAAAATGAGGTTATCTCAAATGAAATAAGATCCCTCCCCTAAATGGCATTCGAGCCAGATGTTCTAATTTGTGCCAGATAGAATCTAGGTATAAAGTGCTAAGGGTGCTCTAAGTGATTGGAGAATTGAAAAAAAAACACAAAATGAAGAAAATTGAAAATGATGTTACCAAGAAACTCTCTTCAGTCTTGCAGTGGCTTTACGAATTTGTAGAAAACCTGCAAAGGAATGGTAACTATAAAATATCGGTAACATGATTTGAAGATTGTTGCAACTGAAACGTCGCAAAACGGTACAGAAAGTCTACACATGAAGGAGACAAAATGTATCCAAAGTTTGAAAGATCATACCTCAAAACTATCAAATCGATTCGAAAAATCCCAATTCCCCTGCCTACATGAGCCTTTCACTTAATTTAGGAATTTAGCTGAAGTTCTGCCCGTAACCCTATTCTATCCGAGCTCTTTAGGTCAGACCACAGCCGGGGGGGGGGGCAAAAAAATGCCCCCCTAATTACTTCCGAAACAATAATTACTAAACCATTGTAACTTTGTAAATAGTAATTACATCTATTAGAAGTCTAATTATAGAATCTGATGCTAATTGGTCACATGGTTTGTTGCCAGGCAACCGAACAATAGGACTATGTCGCATATAAGCTTCAGTACTGGAAAAACAAAAAGTGTTTATTAATTCGGATTTTAAGGAATAAAACGTCAATAAACTACTTAAAAGTAAAGAAAATATGATTGTCTATCGATTGATATCAAAATTTTTAAATTTTGTCTTCTTTTGTTGGAAATATGATGTCATCAACATGAATGACGTCATATAAATTATATTTTGCTGACGTAAGCAAATATAAATAAAGTATATATCAAATGAAATTACTTTGAAAGGGGATTCGTTTGGTAGCAGTCACGACTTAATCGAAGCTAAAACAAAGAATCTATGACTGTTTTTGTCAACCTCGTCCCCAGGGCCTTTTGTCATATTTGGACGGAGACGAAAAGGCCCTGGGATCGGCTGGTCACATGACCATCAAAACACCCACTTTCCGTGGGTGTAATAAATTATAGAAATCATAATGTATGCAGCAGTTATGCTTTAGGCCACAGCTGCGGTATGTTTTGCAATGGAGCTTGCAATGGAGGGGACATGCAGCCGCAGACAGGAGACAGCTCTTGTTTTTGGGGTTTCTGTCAGTTGTTCAAAGATTTGCAACTGTGCTTTCGTCGTATGATCAAAGTTTTCTCTGAAGCCAAAGCAGGTGCGATGTTTTGAACTGGTTTTTGGAAATCTGATCAATGGCTCACAGATGTGATCGTCGTTTTGCCAACCCGTTCGCCGTTGTGGCATCCTAGTTGTGAAAAGTCACTCCTGTAGTCCTGTACCAGTTGCTGCCTGCTGCCGCATATTCTCCTATCAAATTCGTAACCGACACTCCACAAGTTGTTGTTATATTTGTTCATATAACTTCTCCTTTTCAATTTGACTATATATCTTTGTCATTCGCTTTGTTTTGGTCGCACTTCCACATAGTTTACAAATTGCATTTCAAATATGTCACTTGTAAGCTTTGGTAGGAGGAAATTTGCGAGTTGTTTGTTGTTTGAGTTGTTAGCACAAAAGATTATTTTCTGTGGTCATTCAGTTCCGACGTGATGGAATTAATTTGATTGAATCCTATGGAATTTTCCTGATCAAAACAAACGTACTAAAAGATCGAAAACAAATTTGGCCAGCCTAAGGAATCATAACGTGTTCAATTTCTGCAAATGCTAGCATAAACCATGCATGAGCCGTTAATATTCTGCGCCTGTTCTCAAGCTAAAACGGTTAGGTACTTTTCAAGGCTCGACACATACGCATGGCCTAAACAGAGCAAATGACCTTTGGAACGGAGGGTGATTCAGCCACGCAATAACGATTCAAAATAAGACGTTGACTTGAATTGAATATAATTTATGTGAAAAGCAACAGCTAATCAGATCGCTGATGTATGAATTGAACACGTTGAATTGAATTGAACTTAATTTATGCGAAAAGCAATAGCCAATCAGATTGCTTATGTGACCAGCCGATCCCACGTCTCCGTCCCAATATGACAAAAGGCCCTGGGGACGAGGTTGTGTTTTTGTGATTTTCTTTGTTACCACTCTCCAAATATGGGCATCTCATGGTCACGTGACTTAAATTATGACAATGAAAAGTTTATAATTAATGGAAAGAGGTGGAAAATATTTGAAAAATTTGCTAATTAGCCCAAAATGGCTGCTAAAATGACGTCATAATTAAAAAATGCTGACGTCATCAAATTCTAGAAATTCCGGTATCAAATTAAAGCACTTTGTTTGCTGATTCGTTTGAGATATAATACTTCATAATTTAAGCAAATTTTGCCACTGAAATCAACGAAAATAACGATTTTGTTGTTACCTGCTTCCAAATATGGGCATGTCACGTGACCTGTGAGTTCTATTGTCAAATTTTTTTCCATCAAAATGTAGCTAATAGATAATTAGTAAAAGTCAGGGAGACTGGGGGGACATAGCTGATGTCGTTTAAAAACGCTGCAAATAAAACCTTGAAGGGGAGGGGGGGAATCCACCCCCCATATGGATTAGGGTTAAAGAATTCGTTATTTGTAAATTGTACTAGTTTTTTGAGAAATAATGCTAAAAGGCCTCAAAGCTTCATTATCATGTGGGTTTGTCATCTAAGTGAGGCCCAGTCACATTCAGGCTTTTTAGTGGATGTTTGTTAAAGTTTAGTGGTGCAAACCTCCAAAAATGTAGAAATCAAATTCAAAACTTATGAAATGAAAATAGTCACGGAAATTTTTTGGGAACGAATTGGCACGATCCCTTTGGTAGAAACTTCGCTTTGCGTCGGGCGCAAATAGCAACACTCGGGCCTCCAATTTAAAACCTCTGGCTGCAAATTAGCCCAATTTCCGAAAAAGAAACGTTATTGTTATAATATTCAGATATTTGATGCAACACCTCAAACAGAAAAATTTAACAATCATTGAATGTTCGAATTTTGGTGATATTTCAAAAACGCAAAAAGTTTGTCTTGACTCACCGGATATGTTGTCAGGGGACCGTTATGCCCAATAGACATTTTTACAGAGGTCTGGGATGGTTCGCTACTTTCCTGGAAGATGGCGGATACGCTGCGAGAGGGAATCCCCTTCGCGATGCAAACACTGAACTGCAGTTGCAGTTGGTGAAGTTGTGGGCGAAAAATCGCATTTAACTCCCAGTTACTGGGTACTTAGAGTACCAGAAAGGCTTGCAAAATGAAATAAAGACTTATCTACTACATTACAGTGGTGATATCTTTATCTTTAGCTTATTTTACAAGGAAACGTTCATTTCTTAGACTTATTTTAGCGAAGTTGGATTTGATGATTATTGATGATGATGATGAGGGCCTCAGTCAAACTAATTTTGGATTTTTGTTTATGAATGGAGCTTTTCGCCCATTGACTGAAGGAATAGGAACTATCGTGTATTTTAAGAAACTAAACAATAATTTATATTTCTTCCCAATGCTGAAGCTACCAGGGAAGCTACCCTGATGTTGATGCTGAAGCTACCCTTCTAAATCGAGTTAGCTAAGAATGTAAACAGTTTCTTCAATTTCTTCGCGTTTGTTTATGGACAAACAGTGTGGCTTGTGATATTTCAAAATAAAACACCACTGTATATACTCGCAAAACAACGGGTTCAAAGCAACTTTTTAACTTGCACATTACTCCGGGGTTCTCATTTATTCGTAGATTTTTTGTTCAAAATGACAAGTCAAACACAGACTGCGTCAAATTTTGCCAACCAGTAGTAGGCATATTCACCAAAACAATGGCTCAAAGCAAAACAACATACTTCCGCAATTCTTTGACTTGGCATCTCATCCACATTGTAAAACTTCCACAACACTTTTCATTTGTTTTCGTTCTGAAACATATGAATTACTTGTCGCAAACCACTTTCTTCTTCTTTGATTTTGAGAAACAACAGAGTGAACGAAATGACGAATGCATTTATAATGGCGAATATTTTCCCGCCAAAGTCTCTCTTTAGTTACGAGGCTGAAAGCGCACAGGAAATCTTTGCCTCCATACGTTTGTACCAAAAGTGCACATGTCCCTTTGTATTCCTTTGGTTAAAGCGCAGTACATAAGATCCGTTTATTCATAAACAAAAATCTAAAATTGGCAAATAATCATAATACCGGGTGTCCCAAAAAACTGTATACAAGTTTCAAAAATTCTGACGCCAAGAGTTTTCGTCAATCACCCCAAAGCTATTTTTATGTTAACCCTCAATGGATGAATTAAATTTTGATATTTTTCTGATAATTTTCGGATAATTGGTTGCAGAGCAATAAATCAGCTAGTGTAAAATTTCCTCTTAGACCCAAACCAGAGCTTTCAGTAGAGAAGAGCTAACGGTTCTAGGGAAGGCAGAAGTATGTCGCTCGGCCCTCGACATCCAAAGCTGATACACCTCGTGATTATTATTGTTAGAAACCAAGAGAAAGACATTCTCAAGAGACACTCATATTACATTATCATTAATAAAGATTTTCTTTACTTTACTTTTCTTAAAAATTGTAATTTTAACAATAACTGGTTCATTCTAGTAAAGGTAAAGAATTCCCTTGACCGATAAGAAACAGTGATACGATTTGTCAAGGAAAGACTTTGATTTAGTTTTGTTCAATTAAAATCAGTAGCAAATTGTTTGCTGAGAATATCGAGGGTTTCCATGCTTTAGGGTTTTTTGCCTTCTCAGGGGTCTACAATGGAGGCTCTGGTTTGGGCCTAAGAGTAAATATTGCCTTTGCTGACTTATAGCTCTACAACCAAGTCACTGATAAAGGGAAGAAAAATAAAACATTTAATTTTAGCCAATATTGGGACACCCGGTACAATCCAAATTCACCAAACTCGAAGAACTAAACTTTTCCTTGTAAACTATGCCAAATATCATTTCATTGTGATTGGTAACTCTTTAATTTCATGTCGTAAATCTTTTTGGTCCTCTAAGTGCACAGTAATTGGAGTTAAATTCAACTTTTCTTGCTTTATTTCGCCCATCACAACTGCATTTCAGTGTTTGTATCGAGAAGAGGATTCCCTCTTACAGCTTATCCGCTATCTTCCAGAAATATAATAATAATAATAATAAATGATCTATTTACAGTTGGCAGGTACGAAAAACATAGCTAACTACAGCTAATTAAAGCCAACTATTTACCTATTTCCGTATGTCTACAGGACCCTTATTGATAGCAGTATCTCACTTGTACTGAAAAGGCTTATCCTGTATAAATATGTAGTATTATTATTATTATTATATTATTATTTACAAAATATCATCATACACAAAACTAGATCTTAAAAGTTAACTATAAATAACCCAAATCTGCGATATATATTTTACAAAGGCGACAGTTGCAGTATTGTCCTTTGCAGTTCCTTATTTTTCTTTTGAATTCTGCAAGATTTTCTGATTGTTTAAAACTTGCAGGTAATGCATGCCAAAGCCGTTCACCTAGAAATGATACAGAGTCAATTCCGTATGTCGTTGTTCTGGCTTTTGGCAACTGCAAAGTATTCCCACTTCTTAAATTATATTGTTCCGTTCTTTCAACGAAAATATCTTTCATGAAGCTTGGATTAAGATTGGTCAACCAACAACAACTGCAGATTCTTCTGATGAAGAGACACAGAATTATTCCTTTCTAAAAGGGATTCAAAACTAGAGGGACTATCTTTGTATGAGATCCGTAGAGCTCGTTCATGAATCTTATTTACTTTATTATTAATACGTCTATCATGAAACATCCAAATCCGTCCCAGACCTCTGTGAAAAGGTCTATTGTGCCCGTTGTATCATGCAAAGGACCGGAAGAACGCTAAAACGACCAATGGTCCATGAAACTTAAGCTTACATTATTTGATTATGAAAGTTCCTTAAGATACTTTCAGGGAGAAAGAATAAAACGTAATTTCTAAGATCCGCATAGAAATATTCCTTGAAGCATCATACCTTTACTCTTCAAAAGCATGGGCAATCTCTGGATGGCTTAAAAGACTTTTCAAGCGATTTATCTCTAAGGAATGCCTTTCCATGCTCTTCGTTGAGATTTGATTAACTGCTGTGGTTAGATCTCTCTTGAGCATTTCACTGAAAGTAAAAATAAATATCTTGTGTTTACATTGCCAGCGAAAATATACGTACCTAAAACTCTCGTCAACGGGGCAGAAATGCTTCTCGTACCTAGGTGCCAAGCTTTGAAATTTCTAAGCACTGAAATCAGATCTTCATCTATCCTGATTAATTCACTAAAGAGCTGCAAAAATGAATTCCATCTTCTTTTTAATTTTCATCATAATTCATGTGAATATTTCATCTATTTTATTCATAATACAGTGCAAATTGTTTAATTGAAATTTAAGTTCAATTAAATTGCAAGATTTCAACATGGCCCCCTGTAAATCTGTTCTCTTATTATTGAGGGGCTACCATGCATAATACATAGAAAACGAAATGAATGAACTAAAATTTCGGACCGTTATTCTTCTTAGGAAGAAAAATTTCGGACTAGACTGAAGGACATTTCAAACCATATTATTGCTCGTTATTTCGGACTAAGTTTTGACTTGAAATTAAAGCCGAAAAATCAGACACTGCATTTTGCAAGACATCAACAGATTGCAATTTCCATGAGTGCGTTTTACATCAGTTCAAATTAATTTTATGTCGTCACCATAAAAACTTGCTGATATACAGCTGCGTAAAATCATCATAACAAATTTCATGATACAATAGTAGCCTGAAGAAGCAACTGTCGGGCTGTCAGATCGCTAAAAATACATTAGTTATTCACAATTAAATTTTAATGTCAAGCCTTCCCAATGTTTTAAAAATTTCCGACACAAAACTTTCGGATACGAGAGACTTGGGTCATAAAAATTATTGGACAACCTATTTATCCGAAATTAAACTAGTGAGAATTTTTTTGTCCTCGATGTATAGAAAATACTGCCAAAATCATAATAATTACTTCATTTAGGTTGGTAAATTGGATAGTATTAATGTGATCAAAAAATGGCAAATACAATTCGTTACAAATTCGAAAGTTAAAGATATCCTAAACTAAATTTACAGCAAAAATACCTTAGCTTCCCAAGAATTTCTTACGAGTCTACAGAAATTTGAGCAACGTATGCTGAGTACGGTACTTCTGTCGAGACTCGCCAAGACAAGGCGAAAGAAAGGTGATGACAACCTAAACTTTAATTAGCTAGAGTTATCTCTAATACATTTTGGAGAGAGAAGATACTTGGGCATTAGTTTTTCCTAAATAACATATCACCTTTGGTGCAGGGCACTATCAAAGTTTATCTAGTCCTCAACTAATGGCGAAATACAAGGGACCGATTCAGTACCGATTTTCAACAATGGCGACTGGTAGTGTTGAAATGACAGAGACAGAAAGTTATTATTTGTCAGGTATTGCGCCACCAAGAGCGACAGAAAAACGCTGGCAGACGTTAGATTCGGACGAGTTTGAAGATTTGATCTTAGCTGCAATAAATGAAATACAAGACAAAGGAAAACGTGCATATTTTGAAAGTGTTTCCGTGTATGTGGAAAAACATCATGGCCTAGCGCGAACTGCGACGTTACAGCAGTTGGAAAGCATGATAGCCAATAGCAAAATATCGAACATTAAATACCGTGGCAAACCATCATTACGTCTTCCTAAAGATTCTGAGCGCTCTGAGAAGGAAAGGAAAGTATCAAATGACGAAGATCGATTGTCGGAGTGCCGCGAAGAACTGCAGGAAATGGCATCAAGGCACTGCAGTTCTTCGAGGGAAAAGTCCAACGAAGGGAATGATGGGGAAAATGTCAACAGTGAAAGCGAAGAACAGCAGCAAATGGCATCAAGTACTGCAGTTCTTCGAGGGAAAAGTCCAACGAAGGGAATGATGGGGAAAATGGCAACAGTGAAGGCGAAGAACTGCAGGAAATGGCATCAAGGCACTGCAGTTCTTTGAGGGAAAAGTCCAAAGAAGGGAATGATGGGGAAAATGGCAACAGTGAAGGCGAAGAACTGCAGGAAATGGCATCAAGGACTGCAGTTCTTCGAGGGAAAAGTCCAACGAAGGGAATGATGGGGAAAATGGCAACAGTGAAGGCGAAGAACTGCAGGAAATGGCATCAAGGCACTGCAGTTCTTCAAGGGAAGTCCAACGAAGGGAATGATGGGGAAAATGGCAACAGTGAAGGCGAAGAACTGCAGGAAATGGCATCAAGGCACTGCAGTTCTTCGAGGGAAAAGTCCAAAGAAGGGAATGATGGGGAAAATAGCAACAGTGAAAGCGAAGAACTGCAGGAAATGGCATCAAGGCACTGCAGTTCTTCGAGGGAAAAGTCCAACGAAGGGAATGATGGGGAAAATGGCAACAGTGAAGGCGAAGAACTGCAGGAAATGGCATCAAGGACTGCAGTTCTTTGAGGGAAAAGTCCAACGAAGGGAATGATGGGGAAAATGGCAACAGTGAAGGCGAAGAACTGCAGGAAATGGCATCAAGGCACTGCAGTTCTTCAAGGGAAGTCCAACGAAGGGAATGATGGGGAAAATGGCAACAGTGAAGGCGAAGAACTGCAGGAAATGGCATCAAGGCACTGCAGTTCTTCGAGGGAAAAGTCCAAAGAAGGGAATGATGGGGAAAATAGCAACAGTGAAAGCGAAGAACTGCAGGAAATGGCATCAAGGCACTGCAGTTCTTCGAGGGAAAAGTCCAACGAAGGGAATGATGGGGAAAATGGCAACAGTGAAGGCGAAGAACTGCAGGAAATGGCATCAAGGACTGCAGTTCTTTGAGGGAAAAGTCCAACGAAGGGAATGATGGGGAAAATGGCAACAGTGAAGGCGAAGAACTGCAGGAAATGGCATCAAGGCACTGCAGTTCTTCAAGGGAAGTCCAACGAAGGGAATGATGGGGAAAATGGCAACAGTGAAGGCGAAGAACTGCAGGAAATGGCATCAAGGCACTGCAGTTCTTCGAGGGAAAAGTCCAAAGAAGGGAATGATGGGGAAAATAGCAACAGTGAAAGCGAAGAACTGCAGGAAATGGCATCAAGGCACTGCAGTTCTTCGAGGGAAAAGTCCAACGAAGGGAATGATGGGGAAAATGGCAACAGTGAAGGCGAAGAACTGCAGGAAATGGCATCAAGGACTGCAGTTCTTTGAGGGAAAAGTCCAACGAAGGGAATGATGGGGAAAATGGCAACAGTGAAGGCGAAGAACTGCAGGAAATGGCATCAAGGCACTGCAGTTCTTTGAGGGAAAAGTCCAACGAAGGGAATGATGGGGAAAATGGCAACAGTGAAGGCGAAGAACTGCAGGAAATGGCATCAAGGCACTGCAGTTCTTTGAGGGAAAAGTCCAACGAAGGGAATGATGGGGAAAATGGCAACAGTGAA
>REGM01000525.1:50391-88997 GCA_004194415.1 Aurelia aurita | reverse complement strand
GGGAGGGGGGGGGGGGAGGGGGGGGGGGGGGGGAAGTGAGAGTGAGCGCGAGTGGAGCGAGCTACAATTGGGAACCGGGGGCACCGACAAATTTTGGATTGCACGCCATTTGGATATGTGAAAATCACATCGCTTGTAATCTGCGGCTTCCAAGTGATTTTCCTATTCAAAAACAGAGCACAGTTTATCATTATCATCTCTTTTGCATATTGGCTAAAATTTGATTTTATTTGGCTGCAGAGGTCCAGGCCAAACATTTACATTATTTTACATGAAACATGAAAAACACATTAGTATTATGATGCCAAGATGATAACTTCCCTGATAATAACTACGTTTTCATAAATTTGCTCTCTGCAGCATTTTCAATAAGCTAAATTCTAAGGAACAACAATTAGCACATCTATTAGGGTGGCTCTGAGGCCCCGGGTTCCCTCCCCTGCTTCCGTCAGGCTTATATCGGAAAAGCTTATCTGGGTTGCTTGGTTGATGAAGCACAACAATGCAAATAAGACATACCAAATGCGTTCGGTCTCTTTAGGCCTTGATCGATCATTCATACTAATACCAAGATGCTCAAGCAGACTCGATGAAATGTTCAACCCAAACTAAAACAGAAACAACGTTCCTATCAATTAACCGCAATGCAATGCGATGTCAATGTCTGCCGGATTGGTCGAAGAAATGTAGATGTCCCAAAAGCAATTGCAAGATCAAAGTGGCACATTATGAAGAGCCAGGATGAATTTCGTAAAACAAAATTTTTAAGCTTTCCGAAATTACAAAGCGATTCGCCTTTCTGAAGAATAGATTTCTCACCTTCAGCGCAGCCGACAATAATGTTTTGGGCTCTATGTTTTGGGCTCTATGTTAAGCTTGATTTGATTCAGTGAATTCTGAGGTGTGAAATCTATTCTATTCTATCTATTCTTCACAAAGGGTAGTCGCTTTGCAATGGCGGAGAGCTGAATCTTTCTTTCACGAAATTCATCCGTGCTCTTAACAAGCATCTTCTTTCCTTAAATATCAGGGAAAATCGTGTTTTTCCGAAAAAAAAATCTTTTTTGGTGTTCAATGTCTCTGCTGTTGGGATTTGTTAATAAAGCTGGATTTCTGTGGAATTTGAGATGGAGGTTTAACGATCTTATCGATAAACTGGTTTCAGCTCTTTCACGAACCTTCAGATATTCCATATTTTCGCAATGCTTGGTAATAATGTTTGGGGTGACATATAAATCAAATCGCAGCAGCTTTGCCGTTTTGAAAAGGAAAAATGTGAGAGACAATGAATTTTCAGGGGTAAGGTTAGGAAAAGGGTTCAAGTTACTGTCAGGGAGTTTATGTCCGGATCAGGGTCAGTAGCCTTCTTATGCTGGGTGGGTAAAAAAAAGTTAAAACGTTTGCAAGCCTGTAATTTGCACGCTACTCATCACATTCCATAAAACTAATCATCATTGTGTAGGTAACATGTCAACTTAGAAAATAAAATTGTTAAAATCGGTCATATTTTTCTCGATTTACGAGTTATTCTATGAAAGTTGTCTAACTAAGAATCGTTCACAACAGGCCTAAATTTCTGGATCAAATTTAAGCTCTACAGCGATGAAAATGAAACTTAATCAGACTATCTTATTGTATAGGCAATCAGTTTTGTAGATACAGAGCCAGCCCTACTAATGTTTTTACTTGGGAATTCCATTTAGCCGTTTTTAGACAATTTTCAGTGTCATCATGTTAATTTGTTAGCAAATTTGATCAAGGATTTTAGGCCAGTTTTTAAGGATTCCGAGATTGAACGATTTTATGAAATCGCTCAAAACTAGGGAACGATACAACCGATTGAAACCAACTAAATTTTGTTATCTAAGTTGACATGTTACCCACACAATGGTAACCAGCTTTAAGGAATCTGATGAACAGGTAGCAAACAACAGGCTTTGAAACGTCTTGAATTTTTTGACTCACCCGGTACATCTACAATAAGACTGAAATTAAATTTACAATGTTTCAATGGTCTCATGAACTGATCATATTTCTTCAAATCACTCACAACTTGGCAAAATGATGAAAATGCGTTTCGGTCCCCCCCCAACATAATCAAATTTCAGTTTTTCAATTTTTAGTATTTTTCTCGTCAATACGCTTTGAATAAGATCAAACTGTTCTACCATTTTTCATTATCACAATACTTCATACCGGGTGTCTCAGAAAAAAGTATCCACTTTTGACTGGAAAAAGGAGCGAAAAGATAAATTATTATTCTCACCACATTTTTTTCTATTTGTTTAATTACGGTCATAATGAAATTATAACAAACTTAATGGAAAAGTTAGAGTCCGTCCAGTATTCTGCTGCTCTAGCTGTAACAGGAACATGGAGAGGAACGTCGAGAGAGAAGCTGTACGCGGAGCTCGGGTGGGAATCGCTAAATTCCCGAAGGCGGAGTAGACGCCTTATCCTGTTTTACAAAATTATAAATAATCTAACTCCTGCATATATGATGGATCAAATCCCACCACTTCAGCAGTCGCATTACTCTCTTCGCAGTCAGGATGTTATTGGGCGAATAAAGGCAAGGACAGAACAATTCAAATCTAGTTTTTATCCTCATCGTTTGTCCGAATGGAATGAATTGGAACCCGAACTGAGACTAGCACCATTTGTCACCGCTTTTAAGAAAAAGCTTTTGTCCAATTTTCGCCCCCCTGCAAAATCTGTTTTCGGGATTCATGACCCAATAGGTTTATCCCACCTTACTCAACTTAGGGTTGGTCTCAGCAAATTAAACCTTCACAAATTCAAGCATAATTTTAAGGATACCGTAAACCCAATGTGTGCTACAAACGATGGTATTGAGGATACGGAACACTTCTTGTTGCTTTGCCCTTCTTTTGGGATCCAACGACGAAATATTCTTGCTGGAACTCTTGAATTATTACGACCACTTGGATATACCAATCTTCCANAGCACCATTTGTCACCGCTTTTAAGAAAAAGCTTTTGTCCAATTTTCGCCCCCCTGCAAAATCTGTTTTCGGGATTCATGACCCAATAGGTTTATCCCACCTTACTCAACTTAGGGTTGGTCTCAGCAAATTAAACCTTCACAAATTCAAGCATAATTTTAAGGATACCGTAAACCCAATGTGTGCTACAAACGATGGTATTGAGGATACGGAACACTTCTTGTTGCTTTGCCCTTCTTTTGGGATCCAACGACGAAATATTCTTGCTGGAACTCTTGAATTATTACGACCACTTGGATATACCAATCTTCCAAATGAGGTTCTATTGCAGCTCTTATCGTATGGTGATAAAGACCTCCCTAATGATGTTAATAGGAACATACTAGAGTTAACGTTACAATTTATCCATGAAACTGGTCGGTTTGAATAAGCTCAGTTCACACTGTTGCACCACACGCAACCACCAAGCTTTTTTTTTTCTTTTTTTGTAATAGTTACGTCTAGTTTATGTAACTGTTCTTTTTAATATTTCATGTAAATGGCCACTGGGTTGTCATAGCCTTTTGCTCCCGGTGGTATCGTCTTCGTAGTATTGTAAAGTAGTTTAAGTAGTGTAATAAGTAATGTGTATTGTAAATTTTTAGATGAAATATAAAAAAAAAATTATGGTCATGGTTAAGTGTCTATGATTCTTTTCAAAGGCAAACACAAAAATAACAGTGTAGAATTCTGTTGGAAAATGCTCATGATATCAAATCATGGTTAGGCCCTTTCTCAAAACCTCTGGTTTCAGGTGCACTCAAAATTTTGACTTTGGGAGCTCGTATCTCCGGTGTTTCGTGGACGATTTATAAATGCAAGGTACGTGCATTTAAGTTGAAGATTAAAACATTCAGCAGCGGTGCAATCGGAAAGTTCCGATATCATATCGTTTTGTTCCTTTTTCCAGTCAAAAGGGGGTACTTATTTTTGAGACACCCGTTATTTTCTGAAACGTTTGCTTCTGAGCCCACTGTGTAAAAGTCAGAACAGCGTGAAAAATAAAGATACTTACCGAATATAGAAAAATCTGTGACAAATTGTTCATTAAAAATGCATCGAGTACTTTGTGTAAGAAGTCCTCGTTTGACGTTCGTAGCTTCGATAAAAGTACAGCGATGAATGGGAGAAGAATCTATAAACAAAATGAAAAATAACTGCTGATGACAAACAGGTTGGAATGTATGTATGTATGTATGTATGTATGTATGTATGTATCAATTTGCCACTATTTACAATGATTAAGAAAAGATAATAAAATACAGTAGATACAATACAGTTTATATAATACTAAGACTAAAAAAGAAGGACAGCGATATGTATAAAAAGAAGGATCGAATCTGAAGCACCCCCTTGTTTCATATAATTCTGGCATGAAACAATCAAAATAAAAAAATTTCTGGCACAGATACAAATTGCTCAGTATCCGCGGGACATTAATACAAATTTTGTCTAAATGACCATTAATGATCCTGTTTTTCGAACGCTCGCCATAAAGCTTGAAAAAGGCCGATGTCAAGTTTTCCTTGGTTTTCTTTGCGCAGGGGGGATAATTGCGTCCCAAACGCACTTTTGCTTGTCTTAGTGCGATAACGTGCTGATCAATCACACTAATGAGCGTGACTTTCTTTCTTTCTTTCTTTCTTTCTTTCTTTCTGACTGCCTGACCTCAAGCCCCTTCTTAGATTACAAAGTACTTTGTAATCAAAAATGCAAGTTAAAAAACACCTTTAATTACAGTGGCAGAGATAGCATTAAACCTTATTTCCATAATGGTCCCCTTAGAGGTGGTTGCAAAAAAGAATAAACAATAGATTTGTATGTGCCTTTGGATAAAACATAATTCAGTAAGGCCGAATCAGGCATTGAAACTAAAACGGTCCTTAGTAGTAGACATATATGTCATCTTCCTCTTTCTGTATATTTTGGAAAAAGTTCTCTTTGATCTTGTGTTTAAAAGTATTAATATTGTCTGTTGATTTCAACTCAGATGGAAGGCTATTCCACGTTTTGGGCCCTAGATAAGATAGGCATTTTTGTCCAGTATCACTTTCGCGAAATGGAAATCCAATTTGTAATTGGACCTTCGCGTTGTTCGGCCCTGGCTGACTGGACGGAATATCTCAGCACTGTACGCAGGGGCGGTGCCTTTGAAAAAATTCATTATATTGACACAGACACATTGATCTATCCTGTTCTTTGTGGGGAGCCAATTTATAGCCTTGAATTCTGTGACCCCAATATGTGCTGTGTTTTTTAAATTCAGGTAAAAACGAATGCATTTGTTTTGTGCCAACTGGATTTTTTTGGATAGCCTCCTATTCAACCCTGGGTACCATGAAGTACATGCATGGTCAAAATGAGGTTGAATAAGAGCATTTAAAAGCAACCTGCGAAGGGAGTTATCCAGGTAGTTTTGCTTCCTGTACAGAAATTTAGCTTGCCATTTATTTTTCCAAGCATCTTAGTTGCAATTGACTCCCCTGAGAGGTTTTCATCCAGAACACATCCCAGATATGTGACCGCTGAATGATGTTTAGTCATTCTGTCGCCCCTCCTGATGTCCAACCTTTTCAGGTTCTTGCATTTTTTTCGACCAAAGAGAATGGATCTAGTTTTGTCCTCTCCGAAATAAATGCTTAGTTTGTTTCTACAAACCAACCACAGGGAGAATTGAAATTTTTATTCAGTTTGCTCTCTATTTGCCCGATGTTTTTGTCTCTAAAAATTAAGCAAGAATCATCTGCATACAGAAGCAGGTCACAGTCGACCGCTCGCGCTCGCGCCATGTCATTCACGTAAAGATTGAATATGAGTGGACCAAGAATTGACCCCTGGGGGACCCCACATGACAGATTACCATGATTCGAGTATTCCTTTCCTAAGTTGACAGTAAACGATCGATCCTGAAGGTAAGATTTAAACCATCAAATGGCTGATTTACTAAAGCCAAGGTATGCCATTTCATCCAGGAAAATGATATGGTCAATTGTATCAAATGCTTTTTGAAGGTCAATTACAATCATGCCTGTAAACATCCCAGTTTCAAATCCTTGAAGGATCTTGTCACTCAAGTAAGATAGGCAGGTATCTGTTGAGTGATGAGCACGAAAGCCAGATTGGTATCTATACAATATTTTCTTTTCATCGAGGTACTTATGTACTTGACCATGGATGATTTTTTCAATAATTTTCGAGAGTTGCGGAAGCAAAGAAATTGGTCGATAGTTTTTGGGATCATCTTTCGGTCCATTTTTAAAAAGTGGTTCTAGTTTCGCTTTTTTGCACCAATCAGGAAACTCGGATCGTAGGATTGAGAGATTACATAATTCGAATATCGGCTCAGCCAAAGCCGTTTCACCATCTTTGAGGAACTGCAATCTTATACTGCTAGCGTTTTCTGACTTGTGTTACAGTAAAACCTGGCTAGCGAGAACATATGCAGATACGAACCTAAACCTTGTGGAAAACTGCCCGCTTGTTAAGATCGATGACGGAAATGTTTTGCTTTCTCTTCTTCATAGACGATACCAAACAACTTTCTAATAGACAATAACGCTAAAGATGGCGGCCCCAAAGACTCTGTTGTGTTTTGCCGCAAAGTATGCTGGTAAAAAGCTCCCTGGCGACCACCTAACGACGTAAACATTTCGGTCTGCCGTTTCGACTAGCCAACCTGGCTCCCAAGGGTATCTCTTGTACGTCTAGGCTAGCCCTCAACAGATACCCTTGGGACACGTTGTCAAATTTTGGAAGATTTTGGCTTGAATAATTAGAATAATTAGCATAATTAGGCAGACAGCAAGTACTTTCGAATCTCATATTCAACATTTCGAAATAGATATTCCATGATTCGAACATGACTCATTGTGATATTAAGTCGTTCGAACGTTCTCCAAATCGACTGAACGCAACTTCTTCAAAGTGAGAAATTTCTTTTGTTTCTAAAGGAGCCAATCAAAGAGCAGAATAGCCTAACAGGATCCAGGGTCAATGTAGGCGTTGCAGTTTACGGAAAACCTTCATTGACACTGGGTACGAGGTTGTCGACTAGCTAGCTTGAATTCGAATCGACCTTGAATTCGAACGCAACATGGTTCAAAAGGAAGCCTTTACAAAGTAGAAAAAGTAAAGTTTTGATTCGAATTGAAGTTTTAATTAAAGATTCGCGTTCGAATTACAAAAATTTTCCTGTTTGTTTACACTGATTACGTGTTCCAGACTTTAACACAGCTAGCTAGTCTAAACGGCAGACCAGAATTTGTATGTCGTTAGGTGGCGTCAGGACGCTTTTTACCAGCATGCTTTGCGTGGCCGCCATCTTTAGCGTTATTGTCTCTTGCGTTTCCCATGAGCTATCACACTGAAACTTTTGAATTTTTAATTCTTATTAGTAACTTGCCATACGTAAAAAGTATTTTTCAAAATCTTCTGCAATACGTCATCATTATTTTCAAATCAAATAGCAGTTATTATTTGTAATTTCTTGTTCATCTCTCCATGCAAATTCATACTTGAAGCATTTGATGGTATCTGTTTAAAGAAGTTTACCACGTATCTAATTCATAATAATCCATATTTCATGGCATTTGGTAAAAGATCAAAACAGTACCAGTATCACCTAGTTAGGACCATGTTTAGCTTGTGGGCTTTTGCGATATCGTAAGTCTTTCTGAGCTTAACGACTTTGCAAAAGAAAAAAAACGTGGGGCGTGTGTGGGGTTATAATTTAGTGAGAATCCATTCAACTGTAATAGGTAAAGCGTCAAAGTGAAACAAAAAGACCAGATTAGATAAAACATTTTGCTAGCTGCAATCAAGCATTCCTGTCCATAATTACTGAATTTTCGGTCTGGATGAATTACCAACGTATGGTAAGTAATGAGAATTAGTCATTGGTAGAGGGGCTTATCAACTCTCAGTCGCTTAGAGCGTGGGTGAGCTGCTTCTAGAGGAGCCGGCGATTCCTTTCCATTGTTACTAGCTTTTCGATCTTAAAGAGAGTTTGTCAAGAAGGTACCACTTTAGTGAACCTTTTGCTTCAAAAGATGGCAAGTCAACATGACTATGCTTCCTAACAGAATATATCTTTTTGTAAAAAAAAAATTGATTAGCTCATTAAAGTAGAAGTAAAGAATTCCTTTACCCTAAAAGATGACTCCTCGAGAAAACGTTTTCTTCATGCTTGCTCTGTATGAACCAGTGGACGAATTTGCTGGGGATGTTTAGGGTTGTCATGCTTAGGGATGTTTAGGGGATGTTTAGGGTTGTCATGCTTTTGTGTTTCCCAACAAAGTTAGCTTAACAATAGCGGCTCTAAATTTGGCCGAAGTGTAAATGTGAGGTTTGCAGATAAAATATTTCTACAACCGAGTTACTGACAATGGCAAGAAAAATACTGAATTTCTGGTTAGAAATATTGTTCGGTGATTTCGAATAAAAATTCAGAGGTTTCAACTTTTCAGACCATTTTTACTGTACAGTTGAAAGACACATTTTTGTCAAAACATTTCAGGCAATAGAAGCACTTAAGGTGAAGCCCTGGAGAAAAACGTACAAGTTTACTCCCATGAGAGGCATTTATCAAACATAATAAAATAAGTTCTCGCAAAGATGGATTGTTCTTTAAGTAAATGTCCCAACAATTTCCTGCATCTGAAATAGGCCATACTCATTAAAACGTCCATGAAATGACAAATAATTCAATTAAAGTAATTAATGTATCGAAACTGCATATCATCAGAAAGAAGCTAGATTGTGCTTTCAGATGGTATGCGTCAAGTTAATTCAAATAGTATCATTTTCTGAAAAAAATCGAATCAAGCTAGGCTGCGTTCAAAATCATTTTTTAAGTATCCAGTGCAACAATTATATCGCAATATAAAGCTCCCAATACCTTATCGTGTGCGTCCTTTTTGGTTAAAATCTGCAAACTGCTAACAACTGAAAGACATGCGCATTCAGCTTGCTCCTACAAATGAAGAAGATACAGCTGAAAAGTGATGTTTACGAGGACAACTGAAAAAGAAATGTTAACAACCTTCCATTTCAACCCATAACTCGTAAGATGTCCTAATTGCAAGCAGAAATCGTCAGCATTGTTACTTAAGAAAGTCCTAAAAGAAATAAACATCGATTGGCAGTAAAATGTACATAAATGCATACAATCTTGTAAGTTGCGCTTATTCCCTTTGGGGATTCTAGCAATTTTTGGCAGAAACTATTTCATAAATTTCGTAAAAATTTAGGCCAAACTAAAGCCCAATTTCTCCCGACTTCAGAACTAAACAGGAAGGGTGAATTTTGTAATAAAAAAGTCAGGTCCATGATAAGTAAAAACGATTTGAGTCTTTTCAGAATAGATTACCCACCTCTGAGTGCACTCAATCAGATTAGCTAAACAGATCTACCAAAACCTTATGGTAGGCTGCGTTAAAGGTGCGAAATCTGTTCTTCAGTGCCACAAATACACCCTTGCTAAAATGAATTAATTTCTTCATGTTCAATAAAAGATAACCGCTCCACTGGACCACCAAGCCTTTTCAGCTGAGGCAGACCAAGACAGCGAAACGTTATGTGGCTCATTATTTACAAATAGTCGAAAGTTGAACAATTTAAAAGTAATTGAAGCTATACATGAAAACTTGACAGTTTGACAGAGGGTGTTTTCCAGTTCTTTGACAAAACATTTTTGCACGGAGCGTTACAGAAATATATCAGTGAACACGAGGACAAATATAAGGTTTGCAACGAAACACGGGTAGAAGAACCCCCTAAAAACTATCCAACGTACCTTGGCAAAATACTGTAGTGACCTCAAAAATAGCTTCTTGCCTTTGGCGATACACATCATTTGGATAAACAATTCATTAACGCAATCCCTAAAAAAGATATCAAAAACAGTTAAGCGAATGTGTAGCCAGAATTGAGATTTTATCCCTTGTAGAAAATGACTAAGAAACATTTCAGGAGCTATAAAATTTTCAAAATTGATCCACTAAAAGGCTTCAGGCTTAAAACTGTACTGTTTATCTTGAAAGCTCTGTTAACTCTCATGGGGAGAGGAGGGGAGGAGCCTACTTAATTCAGAATAAGCCCGCCCTTTCAAAGGCTACCGTTCCGTAAATATCATAGCAGTAATATGTGTAAATACCTTATTGAATAGCCGACATGTTGAATTAATTTTAGAATCTGGCTGAAGTCGGTCACTCCGTTCCCATTTTATAAGGGATTTTCTCGAGAAAAGGTCCCTTCGAAAAACCCCACAAAATTGCCTAAAATCACGACCAAACTTCCCTTAAATTTCTGCCTTACAGCGGATGACTTGAACCTGTTTTAGAAAGTGTTATCCTTTTAGGGGGATGAAAAAGTCATCCCCAATAGTGTAAAAAATTTATTCCATCCTCTCAAGAGGATATTACGTGCTTACACGGGTAATTGTCGTATCTGTGAAGCAGGAAAGCCGACGAAATTTCATCCTTAATTTTAGCCATTTTTTGAGAGTTTTTGAAGGAGCCTTACACAGAAAATCTCACATAAATTCGGAAGGGAGAGATCAATTCAAGCAAGGTAAATTTTCCGGTCTAATTAAACATATCGGCTGTTAATAAGACATTCGCCAGAGTGATTGCTGCTATATTTAAGGAACATTTTTTCAAACGTCGTGCGGTTTTTTACTCACCTGGTATAGGATGCCGATAACCACAAGTTACTGCAATACCCCTGTTTTCTTAACAACACTCAGATTACTCAATGCTAATTCTTGCGTTCCAAGAATGGGACATTTGTCTCTACAACTTTGTTTATTTGCATAAATTGCTAATTTTGACAACAGATCACGCCACAAAAGTAAACTAAGGCGATTTCAACGATAGAAAATAAATAAAAACGGGACAAAATCAAAACTGAATAAGGTTCTGTGAGAGTATAGCTGCTCACCTTTGCCAGTTATCTGTAGAAAGTTTAAAAGCATTGAACAGTGAATCAATTTTGCCAATCCTCTCAGCTAGTAGATCCCTGTAAACGAAAAATTAGTACAGGGTGAGTCAGAGAAAAGTTTCGTCTTCTCGCGACATGTGCGACGACGAATTAACAAAAGTAAATGAACAGTCTATTTTTGATAGCAGAAAGGTTAATTTAATCGTGAAGATTAATTTCACGGAAATCGGCTATATCGTTCTCATGTTATGGACGACTTTGATTGGAAGAGGATTTCTAAAAAATGCTTTAAGGCAGTCTGTCTCATTCATCATTGGTTGTAAATTGTGAAAGGGAATAAAAAAATTGTATCCCAGGATCACCAGAAAAAATAGACCTAACCGGTCAAGGTTTATTTTACCCATTTCAAGTTATGTGACCATACTCTTGGCAAGTTTTAGTATTATTCTACTTTGTGCATTCATAGCACGAAATAAGTTGAAGAAATCAAAAGATGTTTTATGAAGAGACTGATTACTTGACTTGAATAGGGTGTAAGCAAATCTTAGCCAATTAGGTCCATTGGAATAAGATTTGATCGATTTTCACCCTGATAAAAATATTGAGAAAAGACGGTGGCAGCAAAACGGCATTGTTTATTGATCAGAAACAATTGCTCAATTAATCAGTCATAACAGGAACAGACTGCCTTTAAAATGGTTTAAAACTGCTCAGCGAACACAGTCCTGCTTTCAGCTTCAAGGCTATGATAACGACCAGGGCCATCTCATCCTAACAGGGAAAGAAACAAGCTATGCCTACTCCTCGCATCTTAAAATATCCCTCGAGTATTCCATGAGTGTGGATTTTCAGTATCTTTGGACATAGTGCACGTTTTCAGCTTCCTTATGAAAATGAGGCAAAGATTGGTAAATCCAAAGCGTGGAACCAAACAAACAAATCTTTTTCTACCGGGTGAGTCAATAAAAACAATCTTCATTTGAAAGGCCACTACTGCTCCCTAGATATCCATATAATATTGGCAAATATATTATTTAACGGTGGACATGTTCAAATCGATTCAAAAATTTACCTGACTGAAATCGGCCATTCCGTTGTGAAATTATGGGGATTTTCTCGAGAAAGCCCCTTCAGGAAACCCTCAAAACAAGCCTAAAATCACGACCAAATTTTACTAATATTTCTCCTTTATAGCAATGACTTCAACACTTTTTAGCACGTGTTATCCTCTTGGAAGGATGAAATTATCCAGAATGATGTTTTTATGCTCACATGGTGACGCTTTCATCCCCCCAAAGGGAGAACACGTGCTAAAGCATGTAAAAGCCATTGCTGTAAGGCAGAAATATTAGGATAATTTGGTCGTGATTTTAGGTCTGTTTTGAACGTTTCTTAAAGGGGCCTCCTGGAGAAAATCCCTGAAATTTCAGAACAGAGTGGCTGATTTCAGTCAGGTAAATTTTAAAATCGATTTGAACATGTCCTCTATTTAAATAATATATTTGCCAATATTATTGTTTGGATATCCAGGGAGCAGTGACCTTTCAAACGGGGATTGTTTTTTTACTCACCCGGTATTATTCTATATTCCATTAAAAATTTATATTACTGATTATTCTACCTACATACTTTTTTTTATATCCAGATAAAAAATTTACAGTACATGTTACTATCTACTCTACATATTAAGACTATACTACTATACAACACTACAGGGACGATACCATGAGGACCAATCAGCATGACTACCTCGTGGCCAGTACATGAAACAAAAAATGGAACAACAATAGGACGACAAACAGAAAGAACAAAAACGAGAAAAAAATACTTGTAAATTAATCACTATACGCTAAATACAATTTAAATTAAATACAATAGACGCTTTCAGTAAAGACTGCGGGAAGGAAGTCTCCAAAACGATCCTCTGCACCCCACCGAATTAAAATCAATTTGAACTGTGGATTTTAGGCAAAATTCAAAGGATTTCTGTGGAAACTATGATACCACAACCTATACCGCAATCGTCCATTTACACGTAACTACTGCAAAAAATAAAGAAAAGGGACTTGGTGGCTATTTGGAGTATAACAAAATTTAAAATGATCTCAATCAAACCGACCGACAAGTCAACTCAAGTATTTTTCTGTTAAGATCAATAGGAATGTCTTTGTTACCATACAATAAATACTGCATTAGGACCCTATTTGAAACATTGGTTTGTCCGAATGGTCGTAATATTGCCAAGACTCCAGTGAGAAGATCTCGTCGTTGAATATCAAAAGAAGTGCAGAGCAACAAAAAGTGTACAGTATCTTCAATGCCATCGTTTGAAGGGCACATTGGGTTTAAAGTATTGGGTTTAAAGTATCCCTGAAATTGTGTTTGAATTTGTGTAAGTTCAATTTGCTGAGAAAATCCTAGGTTGGGTAAGATGGGATAAGCCTATCGGGTCGTGAATACCAAAGACCGAGTTTGCATTTTTGCAAGCAATTTTGCCTTAAATACAGCAACTGAGCGTGCAAGTCTAATTTCAGGAAGCATAGGTCACAACACTACAACAACAACACTACAGTACACACTACACTACACACTACACAACACTACACTACTAGTGTTGAAATCTTTAAATTGGCGTAAAAAGGTCGGTGTAAAATTCAGTGACCTATTTCTTTGAATCGAATGGCTTGAAAGAAACTTTAGCTACTTTGTAATAATTCTACCATTGGACTTTTCAGAAATCTTGAATATTTTCGAAATTACAGCGTATTTCATATTTCAACTCATTTGAGGATGTGAAGTCATCAAATTTCTAAATGGCAAACCAGAAAAGTTAAAGACTTTTGCTTGATATCATATTGTAGACGTTCATAAACCATGTTTTTCTGGAAAATTATCCGATGTTTCCTCAAACAGTTTAGAAAATACGATGGTTGTAAGGTTTTTTCAAAATTTTCCTTGAATTCTTTGCAAAGAAGAAAAGCACTCTAATTCTGAAAATATTTAAGATTTCTGAGAAGTCCAACGGTAGAATTATTACAAAGTAGCTAAAGTTTCTTTCAAGCCATTCCATTCAAAGAAATAGGTCACAGAATTTTACACCGACCTTTTTAAAGATTTGAAACCTATGCTATATCAGGACCAAGTTTGTTCCATTCAGATAAGCTATTAGGATAGAAGCTAGATTGAAATTTTTCTGTCCTCGCCCCTATTCGTCCGATCACATCATGATTGCGAAGAGAATAATGCGACTGCTGAACTGGTGGGATTGGATCCTTAGTGTATTCAGGGGTCAGATTATTTCTAATTTTGTAAAATAGAGTAAGACGTCTACTCCACCTTCGGAAATTAAGTGATTCCCAGCCAAGCTCTGTATACAACTTCTCTCGTGATGTTCCCCTCCATGCGCCAGTTACAGCTAGAGCAGCAGAATATTGAACGGATTCTAACTTTTCCACTACATTCAATAAAATGATATAATGACTGAATTCACATACCTTTGCTGGATTATGGTAAATAACATCCCCATAGTCTAAATGTGGTCTAACATATAGCTTATATAATTCGTTTAAGGTATGCCTGGGCAGATATTTGGAGAGATATTTCAGCATGCCAATACCCTTTCTTGTTTTAGAGATAGCTTCTTTGATATGAGCAGAAAACGAAAGTTTCAAGTCAAGGAACATTCCTAAATGCTTATGTTCATCTACTTCCTTCACTGGGTGTGTTATTGAAGAGGATTACTGGATGATCAACTTCCTTATTTTTCCTTGAAAATCTTACTTCAACAGCTTGCTTTCGCGGGTCAGGATTTAACGACATCCTCCAATCTTGGGCCCACCGTTTTATCAACTCCAGACCATGATTCATGTCATGTCATTGGCAGCTGTATTTGAGTCTTAAACTATCGTAAAAAGTGACGTATCATCTAGTTTGTAGATCAGGCCATAATGCCATACCCTGTCAACTGCTTTAGAAATATCAAGGTAAACTGAGCGAACATCGAAAGGAGAATTACAATCGAAGGCTTTAAAGATTGTATGCATTATAGAGATTAATTGGTTAACCGTTGAGTCACCGGGACGAAAACCTGATTGATTTGGGTTAAGTAGCTCACAGGAAACGAGATGTGTGTATGATGAATCGTATACGAGTTTTTCAAGTATTTTCCCAAAAATAGGAAGGAGAGAAATTGGACAGTAATTCCCCTTAAGATTTTTTTAATTTTTCTTATGAACTGGCACTGCATTTGCATGTTTCCATATCTCAACGCCTCAAACAGTTTGTGAAAATTACTTTTAATGGTATAATCAATGCAGCATCGCTTAGTTTTATCATTCTCACAGACATTTCATCCCAACCATGTGCTTTATTAGGGTTAAGTGATCTTATGATATTTAGTATCTTTTCTTCGGAAATGATAACATCGTCAATCAAACTAATAGCGACTGGAACATGTTGTGGAATCTCATTACCTGTATCAATTGTGGTACACTAAGTTTAAAGTATTCATTGAACAATTGTGCCTTTTCAGTGAAATCTGTTACGAATATGCCATTCTCTAAAAGAGGTGGTATTATAGGAATCTTAGCCTTGTTTAAAACAGTGTTAAATAAGGATAAAGATATCCTATAAATTTTGACCATACATTGTCCATTTAAATTTGAATATTTAACTTATCTATTAATTAATTTATTTCTTTATTTATTAATTTGTATATTCGATTTAGATTAGTTGTATATATGTATATATGTATAGGTAGGTAAAAATCGAATTAAAATAAGTTGACAAACAAAAAGAAGTTTGGATAGCATCAACCGAAAGTTTATTGTGAAGTTATCGAACTGAATCTGGTCCTGGCTTGGACTTCTATATATTACGACAAAGAAATTTTTTTTCTGCTCTGTTGAATTTCACACACAACGCATTCAGGGAGCGTCACCAGGTCACAACGATTTTTTAAAGAAAGAGAATCTTTTACATAAAGACCAACACCACCTACATACTACCACACAATACCACACAGACGATAAGACGGGAGCAAAAAACTAAGTAAAAAAAACTATCGGCATTTGACAAACTGTATGATTACGAATAATTCAACAATTTTATCGTACTATATGCCATTTTATAGTGAAAGACTAACTACGACGATGAGACCTATTTCGTTAGCCCTAATCCGTGTGGACTTTCTTCGAGCTACCGTTTATGGGGGGGGGGAGAGGTTCTTTCCATCCCCCCCTCCGAAAACTGCCTTGGACTCATCAGAATTCAATATAACTTGGGTCGTCAAGTTGAAAATTGGTGAAAATCACGTTCCCAAGTTAAATTTGATTTTATCTTATTGTAAATGACGGTTTTGGAATGATATTTTGGAAGATATTAGCCAATTTTGATGACGTCATTTGTGTTATATATCTGTTTCATGTAAATATAGACGAAAATAAGCAGCAAAATGTTGATAATACATAGTGTTTTTTATTGAAAAATTTGGAAAAATTCAAAAAATTTGTTAAGTAGCTCAAAATGGCGACCAAAGTGACGTCATAATAAAAAATGCTGACGTCATCAAATTCCAAAAATTCCATTATCAAATTAAAGCCCTTTGTTTGCTGATTCATTTGCGATATGTTACTTCATTGTATAAGCAAATTTTGACACTAAAATCATCGAAAACAATGATTTATCTGTTTCTTGCTTCCAAATATGGGCATGTCACGTGTCCGGTGACTTTTATTGTTCAAATCTTTGTCATTAAAATGTAGCTAAATAGGGATAAGAATGAAATTTTATATCCCAGTTGATTCGCGGAAAATTCTGCGAGCGTTTTGTTTATAAAAAGAAAGGTTCCTCCATTTGTTTCCGATTCTTGTTGCATGGGTAGTAACAGAGTAACAGGTATTCTCTATTCCCAGCAGATTGCTTATACGCTGCTCGAATGATTTAGTACGCTGCCTGCCTGCCTCGCAGATTGCTGCTTGACAAAAGAATACCTTTCATTAACAATAAGTCTTTTGTAAGTCTGTGGTTCGTAGACAATTAGTTGCGAAATCTTTTGATTTAGTTTTGCGACTATTTAAACCAAACTTCTAACTTGTTTCGTTCGTATTTGGACGCGGAAAGCAAAGGAAGGAAAGGCGTGGCAAAGACCTGGCGTTTTATTTTGTGTTTTATTTCACCCACCCAACCATCCACAACCAAAATTGTACAACGCTCCTTTTTTTCATGACAGGGATCTTCTGTCTCTGTCATGGACATTAAGTGCACTGGTTTGTGGAGAAAAGACCTAAACATTTTTTCTTTAACCCCCAACTATTTCGGTTGCTGCAGAGTGCACCTTTGGCCAGTGTGCTTAAAAATCCCAAACTTTGGCCCCTGTGATGAGAGAACACTGCCTTTGGCAAATAGAAAATTTTATATTTGTGATCTGGCCCATCAGCTCTGAGGAGCCACATTAATTTGTTTATCTATCTGGAGCTAAGAAATAATAGATAATTAGTAAAAGTCCGGGAGAATGGGGGACATAGCTGATGTCGTTTAAAAACGCGGCAAGTAAAACCTTGACGGGGTGGAAAACACCTCCCATGTGGATTAGGGTTAAAATAGCACATTTCGTTCTAGAGTTAGCAGCAATTTTCAAGGGTGGGCATGTTGCAATGAGGGCAGTGGTCCCATGTATGTCCATCATAACCGGTTTATTTCTCCCATACTATGTTAATGTCTGTTCCTAAAATCAGGTTTATTATTAACTCTTTTCAACAATATCATTTTGCAACTAACTTTGACTGTTCATTCTCTTGGATGTTGGCCAGTATTTGTCCTCAAAATTGGGTTTTATCGGAGCATTATAAATTGTATGTCCCCAAAACCAGTCTTTTTAAGATCGCAATTTGTACTGGTACGCTGAAAAATGGGTAGGTGGAATAGTTTTTCCAAGACATACATAGGACCACCAAAAACACAACACATGCCCACCCTTGAATTTTGTTATGGAGCCTATACGTCTTTGACTCACCCGGTACCACCTGGTTGTCGATTTCGTTTTCTTAGTTATTAAAGATTAATCTCACAGATCAAAGACAACTATGAGCTTTGGGAATCAAAGCTAACTGGAAACTAGCCATGATTTTTCCTTTGTTTTATCAAATTGAATCCGAGATGTCTATTTATGCAATTTTCCCCACTCTACGGCTACAAAGTGCAATGCATAGCCATTATCCTCATTCAGTTTCTAGCAGGCCTAATTACAAATCTAAAAATGAACTGAGCCAGACGAAATAGTAAACAAATGGCTGGATCGGTAGAAGCAAAGTTCTGTTTCTTTCCTGCAACCAACCATTTACTTTTGACATTACCTTTCAGGGTCCGGCGCATCCAGTAGTCTTCTATCGATATCTTCAATGTCCAGAAGAGCTGCATAAGCCTATACAAGATGAGGGGTATTAGTGATGGAAGTAGTAGCGATAACTAGGATGAAAATCATAAGTCTATAAGCGATACGGTAAGGCGTAAGAAAACGTCCACTAGAAAGTACAGTAAATCCATGCATACAAGTAAACCAAAGTTTTTACATCAAGCTATCTAAATTCTTATATGTAAGAAAGTATCTTTAAAAGAGGCTGGCTAATTTCTTGTGTGTCCAATAAGAAGCTGCCTTTTAATATGGGATGCTTTCTTCGGCCAAAAAGCATCTTTCAAATTCTAGGAGGGCCATGGAGAATATGGTAAATTCAATATAAGGAGGTCGGAAGAATTAAAGGTCTAAAGATCTAAAGAATCATACTTCAGTTCATGTGTAAAAATATGAAATATGTTAGATTGGAAACAACTTTAACTTCTTCAATGAAATTGTTTTAGTTTGTTCAACATTTAGAAAATTGAAAAATCACCTGTATAGATTTAACAAAGGACAAAATATTGCCTATGCTTGCAAGATCTTCGCTGGCGTTTTACTACCACAAATGTCTAATAAATATCTTTCTTATTATCTACTCACTTTCTCAATAGCTCCATAAATAATGAACCTTTTCTTCGTGCTTTCCGGCCCTTTTGTCTTTGTCTACAGATAAATGAGACCTTCATGAAACCGAGGTAGTCACAGTACTTGTTACAACAAGGTAAAGCATTTGGGGCATTCACCAGGTTGTTTCACTGAATGACTACCGGAGTCAAAACAATGTAGGCGTTTTAAAAACTGTATAATTACGAATAATGCACCATATACCATTTTCGATTTCGTCTCATCATATGCCATTTTATAGTGAACACTTAACTTAGATGTTGAAATGTATTTCCTTAAAATAGCGCATTTTATTCCAGAGATATAAGCAATTTTATTAAAGGGCTGTTTTTGAACATGCTGGACGAAGGAATAGAAATATTGATAAAATCTTCTCTAATTTCAGCATATGAACAATGACAACGAGCATAAACAGCCTCTAGGGTGGGAAACAGATGATACTAATTCGTCCCTCGCATTTGCATGGCTCATCTTAGTTTCTCAGAAGATTTTGACGCAACTGCCATCATTTTAAAGCTGAAGAATTGCAAAATTTGGTCGTAACTTTTAAAACTTTTTCAAGCTCTTCCAAAAGGGACATTCCATGTCAAGTGTAACCATCTCAGAATGTCAATGTTTTTGATTTTATTGAAACTTTCTCAGCCTGTTTACCTTGTTGAACTATGCATTTTGTGAAAATTGTACAGATTTTTCTCCAGTGGTTTCAGAATTATGGACCGTTGAACTTTTGACTTTTTCGGTGAACCACGCTGACCCCAAATTTTGTAACTCACCTCATATTCATCCTAGAAACATGTTCTTTATGTCAAATGAAAGGTTTTGAGCTGTACAGACCATTGCAACCAAGCAAAATGCCATAAAACAAAATGCCATAAAACATGGCTTTCATGTAAATAAACGAGTTTATAAAGTTTGACCTTTGACCCCTGGTCAGCGGCAAATTTTAAAATCACGAAATTTTGTGGAAATGTTTATCTACCTATATTCATCGATGTGGGTGAATCTGAGAGTGGGATTCCAATGGGTTTGATCACAGGATGGTTTTGATTATACAGTGGTCAGCAATTCCTATGTAATATTTCATATGCAAAACATTTGAGGCTGTTTGGTTGTTTTTTAAATTTTGATAAAAAGGTTAGATCTAGCAACTGCTTTATTAAAGAAGAATTTGGGGTTTAAATCAACATCTTTAAGCATTTTCCTGAGCATATTTTTATCATTTTCTGGAAATTTGAAAAAAATCAGCCTGCTGTTTCTTGTAAGTCCATGTCTTGGGGTTGGGTTCTTATTGCCGTGGCAAAACAACATCTTAACAAAACATAACAACAAAAGCAATTTCTCCACAGTTAACTTTTCAAAACTTAAAAAGTTCAAACAAACTAATCAATATTTCATATACAGTACAAGCCTTGCACACATTAACATAGTTTTCCTGCCTAAGAAATCTCAAGAATTCCTAAGAATTCTTGAGAATAATTTCAGTTTCTTGAGAATTCTTGTTTAAAAGAATTTACAGTCTTCTTTAATTCTTGAAAATTCTTAACTGTTATGTTTAACTGCCACATATCCATGAGCATCCTTTGGCTCTATTGGCTTCTTGTTCGCCATTGAATGATTAAAACATTATTTAGTTCCGCTATGAAAAGATTTTGTGAAGCAAGTGACTCAAGGGCTAGTAGTTTACAAGGCATTAAGATGCTGCAATGTTGCTGTATGGAAAAAGACGCATTTCAAGATCATTTTGCCCAAACAAAGAATCATGTTTCATATAGCGTTAAATTCAAAGTTATTTGCCATGCAAACGCACATGACCAATGTTCATTCTAACATTTCTGAAAAAAAAATTTAATAAGTGTTTTAGAAGATGGTAGGAAAATTACGACGCAAAAACATCTTATACTTGGAAATTTGAAAGAGAGTTACAGGAAATTCAACTATGATCGTCCAGATGAAGAATCGGCTTCTCCAAATTTGCCATGCTGCGACCAAAGCCCTGTGTATTAGCCAGTTCTAGCAGCAATCCTCAACGATCTCAAGATCGTGATAAATTGCTCCATTATGGAAACGCGACATCGAACGGAAGGCTCACCTGTGAAGCATTATAATTTTGTTCTTGCATTTATGTAATTACAAGAGCTAGTCTCAAGCATTCCCATAAAGATCAAACCCTATCCTCTCAAGTATATACCAAATATAATATTTCTCTAAGAAAGCGCTGCAACTGCATTACACCTAAGAAACATGAAATAACTCTCTGGGAAGGTTGAATATATACTTTATAGTTTATTTAAAGTTTGTTAAGACTTTACTGTGGAAGAAAACATTTTATTTCCTTATGTTTTGTCAAGATATTTGCAACTAGGATATGCTTTGCTTAGGAAATCTAAGTTGAGATGTTTTGTATATGAATACTACATAGGAACTGCTGACCACTGTATAATCAAAACCATCATGTGATCAAACCCATTGGAATCCCACTCTCAGATTCACCCACATCGATGAATATAGGTAGATAAACATTTCCACAAAATTTCGTGATTTTAAAGTTTGCTGCTGACCAGGGGTCAAAGGTCAAACTTTATAAACTCGTTTATTTGCACGAAAGCCATGTTTTATGGCATTTTGTTTTATGGCAGTTCTGGTTGCAATGGTCTGTACAGCTCAAAACCTTTCATTTGACATAAAGAACATGTTTCTAGGATGAATATGAGGTAAGTTACAAAATTTGGGGTCAGCGTGGTTCAACGAAAAGGCCAAAAGTTCAATGGTCCATAATTCTTAAACCACTGGAGATAAATCTGTACAATTTTCACAAAATGCATTGTTCAACAAGGTAAACAGGCTGAGAAAGTTTCAATAAAATCAAAAACATTGACATTCTGAGGTGGTTACACTTGACATGGAATGTCCCAAAAACAGCTTCCAAGCCAAATCGCCAATTACTCAAAAACGGTATGACTGATTATAGTGATGTAAATTTGTACATCTCAGTTAACCTTTCTGCTATAAAATCAACCATTATACGCTGTTAGAGGATTTTTCTTCACAGTATATTCTGGCAAACGCCTAAACCGTTGTCTACTAACCTGGTACAAAATTATAGCTTATAAAACAAGGATGATTCTTTGACTAACCGTACACTACGCAATCCTCAGGTTTAGCTCTTCTACCAGACAAGAGATGCCCGGAAAAAAACCTGATACAATAATAATAATAATAATAATAANGTTGGCAATTTTTCCACAAAACATCCAAATAAGGGGGCAATACCTGAAGTTCGACATTATAAAAGAATTGTAAAGCAATTTACATTTAGGTGGATCAAGAACCTTAGCAGCCCTCGAGAGGGCACTAACATTTCTGTTAGTTTTATTACACAGAGATTTTACATGGTCATCAAATTTCAGTTTGGAGTCAATGATAACGCCTAGTAATTTGACTTGTTCAACCGTAGTAATTACCATCTCATCAATCTCCATGCATAGTTTGTAATCATGCCCCAAGCCCATAAACATAAACTGAAATTTGGATGGATTTGCAACCATCATATTTGATTCGAACCAGACAAGGGTATTATGCATGTCATTTTCTAGGCTTGAAATTACATTTTCTAGTTTGAGATCAGAGGCATATAAAGTATTATCATCAGCAAAGTTGCATAGATGAGAGTCCTCTATAAAAAAAGTGAGATCGTTGATGTAGATGTTGAATAGAAGAGGACCAAGGACTGAGCCTTGTGGTACACCTGATGTGATTTCGAGCCAAGAACTGTATGTAGAGTTAATCCTGACACGTTGTTTCCGAGATGTCAAGTAGTCAAAAATTAGTCGAAGACTACATATCCCAAAACCATATGCATCAAGTTTCGCTATAAGGAGGTCGTGAGGTAGACAATCAAATGCTTTGGAGAGGTCCATTAGTACCATTCCAACTATTCCTTTTTTATCAAGACTTTTTCGGCACTGTTCAACAAGCCTTAAAAGTGCGTGTTGTGAGCTGTGATTCTCTCGAAATGCACAAAGTAAATTTGAAAAATTTGGAACCATGAAAGGTACCATTTGTTGTGACAACACCCTTTCATAGAGCTTGGAGAGAGAAGAGAGCACACTTATTGGTCGGAAATTGCCCCTGATGAAAGTTTCACCCATTTTAAAAATTGGAGAGACGTCAGCAAGTTTAAGGATATCCGGGAAAGTGTTAGTACTGATAGCGTTGTTAAGATGATATGTGATCTCCTTATAGCAAGCACTTGAGGCTAATTTGAGTTTATCGGTGGGTACAGCACCGCTTGTCTTTTTGGAGGAATCCATTTTGTTGATCTCACTAAAAATAAGAGTGGGATCAACAGATGAGAATTCGAATCGTCCATTGTTCTGAGCCATGCTTTTGATCATAACGATGCTAGGATGGCTGGCATATTTTTGTATAGCATCAAGAACGGGGTCCCCAGTAAGTTCTACCTGGGGAGTAGGGAACTTCGGAATATTAAGCGTGTCCGTTATATTAGCAAAATATTCATTAAAATACTGGCTAATGTCCTTGTCATCTCTTATAATTTGATCGTCCTCGATCAGTACAATTTTTTCATTGACTATACTATTTGAAAACAAAGGTTTAAGTTTCTTCCAAAACGTTTTGTTATCCTTAATACAGTTCATATCAAGATTCCCATAATATTCGCGTTTTGCTCGCTTGTTCAATTTTACAACTAAATTTCGCTGCTGGCGGTATTTCTGGAAGTCTGCATCATTTTTGGTTTTTACAGATCTATTTTTTAGTCTCGTTCTCAACATTATTGCCTTCCTCAGTGTCTTAGACATATGTGGCTTATTATTGCCTCTTATGACAACAGATTTGAAGGGTGCATGTTTATCTAATGTTTTGTCGAATAATTCTGTAAATGATTCTATACTTCCCGGGCTCTCTTTTGCAAGGTTAAATGATAACTCGGTAAGAAACTGGTTTTCAGAATATTTACTATAGTCTCTATACCTTATAGTCTTTGGAGGCAATTTAGTGTATCGGGACTTGAGTATGGTATAGATCAAGTGATGGAAATCACTAAAACCTGTCTCAAAGGTTTGAGTGTCTTTGAAACTGTATTTTTTGTTGGTCAGCATAAGATCGATGCATCTTCCCTCCGTGGATTTAAAACAGGTGGGCGTCCTGATCATACTAAATAAACCATTACTGTCAATAAAAGATGATAGAGTATGGTTAGTTGTGTCCATATTGAAATCCCCAAAAAGAAGTAGATTTTGTACTGATTTTGCACAAAAATCAACAACCTTTTGGATTTCATCTAAGAAATAAGCCTCGTTCTGGCAAGGAGGTTTGTAAATGGGCAAAAGCAACCACTTAGAATTGTTAATGTTCAGCTCGATAGGGACAGCCTGAATATCACCAGGGACAGTTATTGTTTTAATTTGCTTCGAAGTAATCTTGTCATTTATCAAAACTAACAGTCCGCCGGAATTTGCTGTGCGGTCCAACCGAATAGGTGCTTTAAACCCCGGTAATGAAAATTGAGTTTTTGGAAAAGTGTCGTCCAGTTTCCTCTCTGCGATGACGATAACATCAACATACTCTGAAATCATACCGGTGAAATTATCGAACTTATTTCTCACTGAGTTTATATTCAGGTAAGAAATAATGGGGTTGTTTGGATTTTTTAACCGTAATTCCTTCATTTTAGTAAAGGGATCCTGCTCGGCATTTAAGCGAGTCAAATTTGGGTTAAAAGATAGGCTGTCACTATCGGACTGATTGTCAGAGATGCTTAATGGCACTTTTGGATTTTCATCAATTTTCGGTGAAGAGTCTGCAATTCAATGTTCCCCTATAAATTTGAGAAAATTATTAGCTAAATAAGAGTCTCCTCGTCTGTTTAGATGGAGGCGCTTTGCGGCCAGACATTCATCGTTGATGTTGCTGTGGTCAATCAACTTGATACCATTTTCATTGCAAAAAGTTTTCAATTTGTTATTCAACTTCGATACCTTCTTTTTCATACCTGCTTGATCAGCCCTCGTCACCACACTGGATATAACAATTTTCGTGTTGCTCGATTCATGCTCTGCAACTTCCAAGATTTCTTCCATTTGCTCGATTGTGTTTATATTTGCAGTGAGGTCGTTTGTACCACAGTGAAGAACTATGGTATCAGGCCGTCTCCTCAATACTGGCTTGATGTGGTCAATCATATCGCGTGTCGTTGCCCCACCATGAGCTTTCACTTTAACATTATGCTTCTTTGTAAGGCCACGTTCATTGATTCCATGAAGGAGCGAGTCTCCGACCAAATAAACCACTTTCTTTGTTTGTTTTTGTTCCGTGTTTTCGTTTGCTTTCACCGGGTCTGACTTCTGTTGTTTGGATGGCAATGATTCATTTTTCGATATTTTCGGAGTTTCTTTTGTTTGCTTGCCTTTATTCTCACTCTTGCTGCGATTGTCTCCATTGAAAGGAGCTTTGTTCAAGGTGTGACTTTCTTTTGTTGATGGGCTGGTAACTTTGTCCATCTGCAGCAGAGCTTGAACTTGAACGTTATTATTAATCAACAACTTTTCGATAATTTGTTGTTTTTGCTCTAGCTGTTTCTCAAGAGATAAAATTCTGTGTTCCAAACTGCGAATGAACGCTTTTTCATAATTTATTTCATCGGACCCAGCCGTGTTTCCAATTCTCTGACTCCTCAAAGAGGCCAGTTCCCCCCAGACAAACTCTTTAAAATCCTGAAAATCGTTTTGTATTCCCTGCTCAGGCGTAGGATCTATCGATTCACGCAAAACATCACTGTTTGTCTGTGGAGACTGGCCTTCCATTTCATCTTCTGATTCACCCAAAACATCACTGTTTGTCTGTGGAGAATGGCTGTCCACTTCGCATTGCGTCTGAGAGGATTTCTCATCAACAATGTCTCGAATGATAATGTTCTTGGTCGGCTGAATGCATCTGTAAGATGTTTTCCCATGTGTGGTAACCTCACGAATTGCCTTCACCTCGACAGCTTTTTGCAACGCGGCAACAGTTTTAGGCCTGTCCCATCCAAGCTGATCCGCACATTCACTGGCAATATTATCCATATACTGGCCATCATGTTTTGATTTTACCTTTTCAATGCATCCTAAGACACTCTCAACCAATTCCTTTTCATTTGTTGAAGAATCTTGCGATTTTGAAGACATTTTAGAAGAGTCGATAAAAAACACGTCTGAACATCACCAACAACAACAACAACACCAACCTCAACACGTTTTCTTATAAGAAACTTGGAAAACCTTATAGCACTAATCGTTTCTTAATTTTGAATGCCAGTTGCCTCGTGTTTGTACTAAAATTTGCTCCTTACTTTTGGATACCAAAATTATATGGTACTTTCTATGACTGCTATAGATATGTTTCTTAACACAAAAAAACATCACTTGGAAAGAAAAAGCTGTATGGGGCTCAGGACTTATAATTACAATAAATAGTACATAAGAATAAGAGTTTGATGACATCTGTGCTGTAATCATCGTTGAATTTAGCCTTCAAGAATTTATTGATGCTTGCAAACGTAGTATTAAAGTTTCTTAATATTTTTGTCATTCCAGAACTACAGGGTGTTCCAAAAATGCAACCCACCTTTATTCGAGATTCTTCAGAAAATAATAAAATAGTAATTCGACACATACCATATGAAAGCATAATCGATCTTCTTTCCAATGATACAGGGTGCAGACTAGGTACATTAATTTAATCATTTATCATTTAATGGAGGTCTTAATAAGTATGGCCTAGCACAGGTGACATTCGTCTTGCAACACATAATCAACGAATTTTTTCAAAATAATTAATATATCAAATTAAAGCTGAAATTCTCCCGTTTCTTATGGTGTAATTTGATTCGGAGTTTGTTTGGTTTTGGAAGGGTGGTTGATCCACGAGGAAGGAGCACAGGTGACATTCGTCTGTGGCATTCGCTTTTTTCGAATTATTTCCCCTTCCTCGTGGATCAATCACCCTTCCAAAACCAAACAAACTCCGAATCAAATTACACTATAAGAAACGGGAGAATTTCAGCTTTAATTTGATATATTAATTATTTTGAAAAAAATCGTTGATTATGTGTTGCAAGACGAATGTCACCTGTGCTTGTTGCAAGACGAATGTCACCTGTGCTGCCTATGTTCTGTTTCAGAAGAAGGAAGTGCTAAGACATTAACATAGGCAAAAACACCTCTTTGTGAGAATTTACTTCATCATTCTTAATAAATGCATGTAATGTGAGTAAATTAGCACGTTTTTTTCATGTGCTCCTAGGCTTAAAATGTTCTCACAAAATCTGTTTTGCAACTGTTTACGGAAAAGTCTTGATTTTGCTCTCACAGCATGTTGCATCGCAAAAAGAACATGCTTCCTAAAGTATGAATTAAATGGTAAATAATTCAATTAACGTATTGATATTGCATATCATTGGAAAGAAGAAAGTATGTGCCTTCAGATGTGCATTGCATTAATTCAAATCTAATTATTTTTGAAAATTTTCAATTATAGTTGGCATGTGCTTTTTTTTGAGCACCCTGCGGTTTCTTATAAACAAGTTTCTTATAAAAAAAAACGTATTAGACATAGCGCGGAGCCAGACTGAAAAGCAGGGAGCCTTTAAAATACTACCGTTATTTTGTTGAGCTTCTTCTTTTTAAAATAAGGACAGGAAATGAAATCAAAATAAAATAAACATCAGCTAACCTGATCTTCTTCCTCGTGGTCTTTGGATGAAACATCGACCAACTGCCTCGGGTGATGCACTGTTGCTACTGTTAACTTCCCTAGTGAACCTTCAAATACAGCTGAAAGGTAATCGAAGCCATTAGATGTTGTTTTATTCTCATAAAAATTTCAAAAAAACGTAGATTACAAGGCAAAACCACAGCACTGGTAGCATGGGACTACATAATAAACCCTGTGGCCATTGCGCTTTTTTTTTTTTTTTATATTCATTAAAACCAACTAATACAACTTACTGCACCATTCCCAGCGGGAAAAGACATTGCGCTTAACATAGCAACTGAAAATTTCACACATTTGACACAGTAAAGATTTTTCCAAAAAAACTAGGCCGAGACTCTTTTCAGCGATTCTTGCAGTGCGATCAAATGTGCCAACATTAGAGAGGGCATTCCAACAGGGCGACACCCTTTCACGTTAGAGCATTTCAAAACAAGCTTTCACTCATGCTAAAATTGAATGCCGGGACACCGTGTGCCCAGATCTCCACTTTCGAGAATAAATTCGTAGCACGAGAAATAAAATCGATAAAAATGTGGTTGATGGCTCGTTAGAAAGGTTTTCTAGAGGAGGACATGAAACAAATAATGTTTTACGATTTATATTTTCATTTTGATTGATTTTGGCAAAATAGCTCTGCATCAAATTTACGGCTGGAATTTGCTGAGAAGGTTGTTAGAGTGCATCAGGAATCAGCAGATGGTAAAACAACGAGCTTGAGTGAAATCACCGGGATTTACAAGGTCCAAGACTGAGTATCCCCTTGGGAATATGTCGTTATTTGATGTCCATCTTTCTGTACCAGATGTCTCTATTTTCCAAAACTATGTTCTTTATTGCATAAAATGTCCGAAGACTAGGGTGTTTCAATATTGTTTCAATAAAAATTACAAGGAATAAAGAACAACTTGTTGACTGATTTGTATGAAACTGAGTTGCTTACTGTGAATAACTGAGTTATTTACGATAAAGAAATCGACTTTTTATTTGTTTACTACCAGAAATTACTTACAATAATTTTGCACATTTCTTTTAATGTAATTGTAAATTTGAAAATAGGAGTTTTAGCTGCAAAATATGCAGGAGAAAAAATTACTTTCTTTAATTTCGACAGCTCTAGGGAGTGATGAACTCTTTGAAAGCCATTGGTTCTCTCACCAAACAATTTTTGTACATTGTAGATGTTATTTATTTAGTTTTCTCATTTCACAAAATTAATCGGAGCAAAACAGACACGATGGAAGTTCTAAATAGGGAAGCCCATGAACTTTATCTCAAAACAACAGACAGCCTTTTGAAAAGTTCTGTATGTATAAGAAGATGAATTTGGCTGCACAGAATTCCATCGAAGAAAGTAATATACCTGAAATTTGTCAAAGTTCAATATAAAGTGATAATCTCCTATCATTTTTAATCGAAAAACAAAAACCATACTTTAAAACCGTCATTAAGCTCCCTCCACTCCTTTGACCCCCTGCCCATCAACCCCCTTTTCCAATAGAAATTTGGGATGAGCTAAGGTTGGTAGTATATTGAGGAAATGAAGCATGGTATTGAAAGAAATCTTTTGCTACTTGTAGATGCAAGATGAACATAAAAATATAGGAGAGGACACACATTTGTAATTTTGATGCCCTGAAGCACTCTTCTAAAAACATTCCCCACCCTTTTGTCCTTACCCGCCTTAACCGAAACTTGCATTTTCTAACCCTTTGAAGTGCATAAAATAACAGGAAATCAACCGCGTATCTCCGCAACGGTCCGCACTTCTTGAAATCTAGAAAATGTAGCAAGGCCTTACAGAAGGTACGAAGGATGAGAACATTTTTCTGTGTCACAAATGAACTTACAATTTTGAAATAATATCTGAGCCAATATCAGATTTGACGGAAGTTAGTTGGAAAGCTTATTCCCCAGCTTTTAAATAAGCCTATTGCCATTATTGTAGCTTTAGGGGAAGCGAATTAGTGATAAAATATTTGATGTCTGAAACAATGGTCTTCAAATCCATAATGGGCTGGCTCTGCAATACCTGTGTGACCTCTTCACAAAAAACTCACAATGTTCCTCTTACAGCCTCCGTAACACTGAGACAGACCTGAGGCTGCCAATAAAAAAAACAGCAAATGGCCAAAAATGTTTTTCTTACAGAGGAGCAGAGTTGTGGAATAGCCTTTTAGCTGAGTCAAAGCAGGCATCCTCCCTAAGCTCTTTCAAGCAAACTTTATAGGGTGATGATGATCTATTACCTTTACTTTAATTGTAAATTTTGAATTTTGTAAATAGGTTTTTAGCATTAGGGTTGCTTTAATGCAATTACAATCAATTTTAATACGGGAGAAAAGTGGGCATTCCAGTAAGGGTGATCAATGACCCATGCTGTTGGAATGCCGTTTGTGCAGGTACTTTTAGATAGGGAATATTATTTGGTTCGCTTGTCACATCCCCAAGGGATTCTAAGTTCAAGCTTCTTTTTCGTCGGCTTACTTGTCAATCAGCGTTTCACGGGGTGTAGTTGCCCCTTGCGGCTAAAGGAAACGTAATGTAAAGCATTGGGTAACAGTAAAGGGCCTAGTTGAGTGTTATTCGCATTCGCAAGCTGATGACCTAGCAGAATGACGTCTGAAAGAAAGCTCTTCGCAAAAATTTCCCACCCGCCCTCCGCAATTTTGGATAATCTTTATTAAAGTAAGAAAGTAAGACACTCATTGGAATCAAGATACAAAGGGTGTTAAAAACCAAGGCCTAATTTTGCTTGGCTTTTGTCTGATCCCCTCCTTGGGGTGTCCGGGGCAAAGGATAATTGGGCCTAACACCCAATTTGCCCAGTCAGCCCTTATGATGATGAGAGGATATGATCAGCACTGAAGGCCCCTTGTTGGAAAATAGTGCAGTATTGATAAATCTGAAGGGCTTTATTTTCTCATTTATTTGGAAATGCTTTGGCTACATATGGGATGTTTTCGACAAAGTATTAATGGTTTGTGTTATAGTTTTAAGATTTAGGTTATTGGAATTCATGGGAGGGACCCTTGAAAACCTGTTGTGTTGAAGGGCTACCCTCCCTTAAAATAAATATTGAAATATGAAAATATGAAATATGATGCGTACTTTTTTGGGCAAAAAGGTGCTCAAAGAAATTGTTCAATGAAATTGTGTGTGACTGGCAATTTTGAAGTGCTGTATCTCCGGAACAGATGGATATTTTGAGGTCTGGTCTTTTACACCTCTTAGAGTAAGATATATACACAAAATGTGCCTTCTAGGTTTAAAATCAAAAATTCGAAAATCTATTTTTTCCCACCCTGGGCGCACTGTGTGGGATGACAGGATTGTTAGACACTAGGTACGTTTGTTTCTTTTAACATGATTGTACCGGGTGAGTGAAAAACGTATTGCGTTTGTCAGGTCACATTTCGGAGAAAGCCACATAAACTGTTTTTCTTAAAGTTTTGTATTAGACTTACAACAGGAGTACTTAATTTCACTTTATTTGTCCGAAAAAATTATATTACTAATTTGTTTGAGCGGACCGCTATTGGTAATATAATTCTTTAGAGCAAATGGAACGAAAACAAGGAATCCTGTCGTAAGTCTAGTTTTGTATTGCAGAAGAAAAACCAGGCTATGTAACTACACAACAGGCTGCCTTGGACATAAGAAAGGACTACTCAGTTTAATTCCCATCGCTGTTGTGGAGCTTAAATGTTAGCAAATGTTATCCAGAAGTTTTTTGAAGAATTCCGAAAGGAAACACTTTCATAAAATTGCTCTGCATTTGAGAACAATTTGACAGATTTTAAGCCTATTTCACGCTTGGCCTATTTTATCTAGTTTTCTTTTAGTTTGTTTAAATTAGCTGATAGGGTGTGCGACATCGTCACAAAATCTGGATTTCGTGCGGAAACATCTGCCTTGTGTAAAATAGGCTTTAATCAGCTGAATTTCATTATCAAGTTGACATGTTAGCCACACTACAAGAGTCAGTTTTGAAAAATCTAATGAATAGCTAGCAAACGACAGGCTTGCAAACGTTTAACTTGTTTTTACTTAAGGCCCTTTTTGGAAGGGCAATATTATTTAATACTTCATTCTGACATTTTGCCATTATTTCATATTTCAAAATTACCATTATCAAATATTTCATAAACATCAAATGATTCCTGTTTGTTCAAAATTGAATTTTTTATTTCATATCTGAAAATTTTTATTTCATCCTTTTTCAAGCTAACTATTATTTCATATTTCAAATACTCCTAAGAGGGCCCTTCACCCATCTGGTATAAAAGCTAACATTGCAGTAATCATGTTACCTGGTCGATATTTTCTCTCTTCTTTTTTCTGCTCAACAATATCCAATAATTTATTAAAATTTTCCTTCTCTGTATCTTTCTTTTGCTGCTCCTCAGCAGTGGTTTCTGCTTCCATCTTTGCCGCTTTTTTATTCATTAAACTCTAAGAAATATTAAAGAAGAAATTGATCCTACAACGATACAATTCAAGGCTTTACAGCGAGCAAGCTTACTCGGTACCAGCCAAGTTTTTATCCACAGAATATCTTTGCGCTTACTGTAAATATTCTTAAAAATGAATTTTTGGATGGCGCCTTATTTGGGGCAGGGATCGGGGGTTATTTGAGGGGGGGATTATTAAATAGTAAGGAAAATATGTGATGGCGTACTGCTCTTCCAACTGATAAAGGTATGGAAGAAAGTGCAAACATCTCAATTTTTAATAAGAATTCACAGGAAGTGATATATAGAAAATGTAGCATTTAAATATAACAACAATATACATGATACCCAGGTAGATAATACAGAAGTTTATGTGAAATGAATCTTTGTGTAATTCAAATATACCCATGGGTGCATATTCGAAGGGGGCGCTTATTTCTTAAATTAGTTCTGAGATGGGTTTTATTCGAGGGGGGTCAATTCGAAGGTGGGGGCTTAATCGAAGATTTAAAGTACAAGTTACCCCAGTATTCCTCCAAAAAATGATATGGCTTGCTCCACAGAGCCTGTCCTGCACAGAGACGAACCAGCTGTGCACTTGATACTGTGGAAACTAAAATTCTAGCGATTGATAAGTTAAAATAATCATAACACACAGGCTAAATAAACAAATTTGCGAATTTTGGACCATCTTGGTAGAGGCAAATTCTTTAGGCACAAGCTGATCTACTGGATCATGATAAATCGTACGCTGGACAGATTTCGTAGATGGATAACTTCACTTTTAGCTAAAAGCCTAAATTTTTCATAGCCTAACAAGTTTTAAAACAATTTTGAAACGAATCAAGATGTAGAAAAGTTCTTGGTAGGATTACAGCTAAGCAGAAGCACCTAAAGTTTAAAGAGGTAATAGCGATTTATATCAGCATTTTTAAAGATCTGGAGCCTATGCTACCGGTTAAACTTTCGCCTTTTTCGTCACTTACATATAACTTACCACGTAATAATAATCAGCGGAGTATGCATCATCAGAAAGCAACGTCATCAACTGAATCTTGACAAGCCATTCTTTCTCACGCGACGTCATCAAATTGGAGGGCGCAAGTTTCATCACTTCATCATCATGTGACTCATAACGATTGTCATCATATCGAGTCCATTGTCTTCTTTGTTGGTTATCATGATAACGATTATTCCCAGGCTCCCATCGTCTTTGTTGTTGAAATCCACGTTGATATCTACCGCTGTTGCCGCCAGAAGCACTCTGCATGTGGTGTCCTACACAAAATGCATATAAAATAAATAAGCTGGTCTTTCATTGGGCGAACAATGTAGCCGGACGTTGAGGGAAGTTTGTCACAAATTTTGTTTGTGTATTCCATTAAAAACTTACAAGAAATGTTACTCATTACAATACATACAAACTACGCTACAATACTACAGATACGATACCATGGGGAGCAAAATACTATGTCTACCCCTGGCCAATACATGAAAACAGTAAGAATTACATAAAACTACGCTTACTACTACTACTGCTGCTGCTGCTGCTGCTGCTGCTGCTGCTGCTGCTGCTGCTGCTGCTGCTGCTGCTGCTGCTGCTGCTGCTACTACTACTACTACTACTACTACTACTACTACTACTACTACTACTACTACTACTACTACTACTACAATAAAAGGAAATTTACGAAAAGAAAAATTGCGAAGAAGACTTATGACCAACAACAAGCTGTCAGACCACGTCAGAATTGAAAATCTAAGACAGATAACCCATTTACCATCAATCACCTCTGTCATCAAAAGTAAAATACTCAAACTGTTTGGCCACACTAAACGCATGGATTGTGGCGTCAGCAAGATCTGTTTGGGAGGCATGATTAATGGAAAGAGAAATAGGGGTTAGCAACCAAAAGATGGTGAGATAACATCACAGCATGGACAGGCCTTGATATAATTTCCCTCAACATAGTGAAAGATCGAGAACTGTGGAAACAACTATCTCATGTTAGTGCGCATTCTGCCGCAGGCGGAGATAGCGGTTAATGATGACTTGGTGGTTGAGTGACGTATACACTAGGTTTTAAGTGAACTCAATAGGCCTTTCCCATAATTACGTCATCACCCACGCGGTGCGCGTTGCATTGTGGTACTAGTAGTTAAAACATCTGATCTTGTGGCGTGATTTGTATGGAGGTGTATGGAAGTGTATGGATGTGTGCGAAAGTAAAAGGTTTAATCTTATGAATATCGAAGGAAAACATGAACAAATCTAATGAATTTACCGATGAGCATGTCCCTGGTTTTTTCAAAACTCTAGTTCGGGGATCAGTGCGACTGAAGTGCAAATAGAGGCAGTTTTCGCGGAGAAAGGCAACGAATGCTCAATACGGCCTAAGGTAAACATGGTGAACTTTATCTTTCAAACCCACATTTTCACATTCAAGTTCCAATATTCTGGCTCTAAGATAGTCCTCTTCACTTTTCTTTCATTCCTGTTGTTGTTTACCCTCACTGTCAGTTTCTAGGTCAAGCTCACTTATTCTTTGGCTTACCTCCTCTTCAACATTCAACCCACTTGATTGCTGGTCAAGTTCCATTGCAGCTTGCACATCAGCTTGGCTCAATGTCCCGTTTTGGTTTATGGGTTCTTTACTCTGGTATGTTGGCAAACATTTTCTGTTCCTTGATTTATTTGTTGTCCTCTCTTTCTGCTCTTTCTTGTTTTTGGTTTTTGGAAAAATAGTGGGGATATTATTCAAGTATGTTTTTCGCCCCCCGACAGAGTGCTTTGAACAAACTCTGTATCCCAACCCCGGGTCCTTGAAGTCCTTTCGCGAAATCCTGTGCAGCCATTTCTTACGCAGTTCCTGCTTTTCTGCACTCTTTCCGTTGAGAAAATTGTAGAACGAAAGTTCTGAATTCCGTTTACTATTGCTAAAGCATTCAGGAACACAGCATGTGAATCCTCCGACAGCTTTCTCTTCTTTTCGCCCCTCTTTTTTCTCCATGTTTACGTTAGGCCGTATTGAGCATTCGTCGCCTTTCTCCGCGAAAACTTCCCGTATTTGCACTTCAGTCGCACTGATCTCCAAACTAGAGTTTTGAAAAAAAATATAGGGACATGCTCATCGGTAAATTCATTAGATTTGTCCATGTTTTCCTTCGCTATTTATCAGATTAACCTCTTACATTCGCACACATCCATACACTTCCATATACATCCATACAAATCACACAACGAGATCAGATGTTTTAACTACTAGTACCACAATGCAACACGCGCCGCATGGGTGATGACGTAATTATGGGAAAGGTCTATTAAACCGACAAGTTTTGTGGATGAACTGCAAAGTTAACTCAAGTATATTTCTATTGAGGACATCAGAAAGGTCTTGATCACCATATGTTAAAAGTTGCGTTAGAACATCATTTGAAAGATTGGTGATTTGTCACAGATTGTACTGAATGCAACAGGTTCCGTTAGAGGAAGAAACATCATGTAGTTTGTTAGCAAAATATACGCAAAGAAATCAGCTAAATAACTGCAGCGAAGTACGTGAAGTTTCTTTCAAGCCATTCAATCCAAAGGAAGATGCAATAACCAATCGTGCAATGTTTCTTAAAGATTTGACGGCTATGCTGTTGGCTGTCAAAATGTGAAGTTCCTTTTTGCGTAACTGATGTAATACGACGTTATAAAAATGGATATAATAATCATGAGTTGACTACCACAATTGCAACAATTGATGGTTAATAAACACGCATCTGTGCAGGAGGGTCCCTTGAAAATTAACACTTGTGCTGAAGGGCTACCCTCCCCGTAGTCAAAATTGAAATAAGAAAATATGAAATAAATATCTAAATTCAACTCACGTTGACCTGGCATTAGGTTTCCCGGAAAACCGTGGGGTGGCGGAGGTGGCATACCTCCAGGGCGCATACCTCCAAATAATGCCATGTGAGGTGACGCAGCAAGCATTCTCTGCATCTGACTCGTCATCATCATAGGTGAAATTGGTATCTGCAAGTAATTGCAATCTGTTAGCGACAAGATAACTAAAGGGCAGCAAGGGCAGCCTCCTTCGATGCGGATTTTCCTTAAATCGATGGAATTTCCTTAGATGGCAGGAATTGACCATTCTTTCAATCAGCGGAAATTTACTCGATCGACGGGATAAAATCGGGAAAATACCCTTTATTTGCATAAAAACCCCTTCCAGGTGGGGGGGGGGGTGGACTTCAAAAATAACTCAGCATGTTCCGATCACTGATTTCGTTTCCCGTAAAACTGTTTGTTTTGAGGTAAGATTTCGAAAGTAAACAGAGCTTTTTACCAACCAGTGTATAAAGGAAATTCCTCAGACCGGGCCTTCAGAAGAGGCCATGAGTACACATTATTCCTTCGATCTAAGGAAGTTCCGTCGATCTTTGGAAAATCTACATATCGAAGGACACGGCCGTTGCTGGTAATATAAGGCGTCCTAGACAAAATGTCCCATGTTTGAAAGATTTTACAAAAAGTATGATTATTTCAATGAAGCTGAAGAAGCAGGAAGATCGTAGAACCACTGGTTGGGGGCTTCATGCAAACCTAACCTTTCAAAGGTGATACTCAACCAGTTTTCATCAATCTTTTAAGGGTTTCGCCGAAGTCCAAGTTCAGGCGTTTTACTAACTACTTATCGTTAAAGGGAATTGACTACACTCGTCGTTAAAGGGAATTGACATAGTTAAAAGCTGGCCTGGGCTAAGTTTAAAATATACTCTATTGTATTTGATAACTTAGGAACTTCATTGTATAGCTGAAGAAACAATGGGTGCGTAGGCGTTTTCTTAGCTTAGCCTATATATAGCGATCACTCAATCTATGTCTATTCCCTTTAGCCCAAGGTAAATTCACCGAGAAGGCGTGACTTTTGTCCGAATTTGCAATTGTACTTGAGTCTTTTTAGATGGACTGCTGGTGTAAGGGATCTATTGACAATGACTGCGCATGCTACAAGACTTTGAGTGTAACTGTATTAGATTATAACTTCTTTGGCAGCAAGGAGTCAAACCTTTAAAAAAGGACTGCACACACAAAAGGAACGTCAGGTACTTTCCTATAATACCATTTGCGGTATTTTTGATATCTTGGCTCTTTCCAGCGTTTTCTTTTTATTGAACGAATTAATGCACTTTAAAAAAAATTAAAATCGTCATAAATACTAAATTAAAAATGGCGCAATTTTCAAAAAACCATAGTTTTTTATGAAGGTCTATAATATGGCGGTAAGAAGAAATTTGTAGCTTTACTGGTTTACTATTAAGAAAATTTGATGACGTAACAAACTCACAACTGGTTGAAACATAAGCAGACGTTGTAATTCTGAAAATAATCAAGGCATCAAAAATAACGCAAAAAGAATTATAGCAAAGTACCTGAAGCTCCATTCAAGCCATTAAACCAAACGGAAGATGCATTGAGAATTTGCGCAATGGTTTTTAAATACACTCATTTCTTTTTATAAGAAACAGCTATAAGAAACGGTAGGCTCAATTTTTTAAATTTAAGAAACTACCCTACCTGAATTAAAAAATGTAAGGAACGTTTGTAATTTGCAGCTTTAATTGTCCAAGGTCACTTGAAAATGTTTTGACACTGTACAATAATAGTGGATGTTTTGGCATTGTTTTGAGTGCGAATTATGTTATAACATGTTTTGAGATCTTACTAAGTAATTTGGAAGCCCTTCTAACAAAAATATATTGGCTTACTTTTAGGGCATTAACAATACAAGAAACACATTAGAAACATTTGGTAGCAAAATGGCCCTAAAATTTAAGAAACTGCCTCAGGTCATTTTTTAGCATACTGAGTGGTTGGGGATTGCCCCACCAGGTCCTACGACCTCCCCCACCGCTGACGAGCAAAATGCCACATTTACCCCTAGATGTCTAGGCCACTGTGGGGCCCTTTCAAAAGATAAATGTGCCCCAAAATGTTGGCAACAAGTTCGAACAGCTGCAGCATTTCATCCATTCGTTGAAATACTATTATATAATACTATATAATACTATAAAATACTATTATACTATATAAAAGAATTAAAGAACTTCAAATCGATTTGAAGTACTTTAATTCTTTTATTCTCTTCAGCTATTCTCGACGCGTTTCGATTCCGTGGTCATCGTCAGAAGAATGAATTTTTACAAGCTTGCAAGCCTATTTATAGCCTTTTTAGTGGTCACGTGACGTTAATGAGGTCACGTGGCCTTAAAGAAGTCACGTGACGCCAAAATAATGCGTCATATGAATCCTTGATTGAAGTTGAATATTACGTTTTATGTGTAGAAAATGATAGGCCACAGGGGAACAAAGTATTGCATAATTTTGCGAACGGAAAAAGTGGCCTATCCATGGGTTATTTTGGGGGG
>REGM01000525.1:22662-40991 GCA_004194415.1 Aurelia aurita | reverse complement strand
TCAGTCAGTCAGTCAGTCAGTCAGTCAGTCAGTCAGTCAGTCAGTCAGTCAGTCAGTCAGTCAGTCAGAAGAAGCTGCTGAATTGTTGCTGCGCCTCTACTACGCCATCACAGAAGTTCTACAGAGATCGCCCAGAAAGCCTTTTTTGGCACTGCGCCACGCAAACAAACCATTATGTGCAATTCGACAACAAATGGTCTATTACGTCGTATTGCCTTGGCCTCATAAATGATGCTTGGAATTTGCAGATGTTTATCTGCTTTTTGACTCCTGCTTAGAAACCAAAACACTGAAGGACAGTATTCTAGGAACAGCCATTGCAAGAAATAATGGCATAATGCTGCCAACGAAACCGGTAGGCCTCAATCAACAGTTTGATAAGGGTACAGTAATGCCTGGTTCGAAAGTTTACTCCCCAGTTAAAAATTGAAATACGAAATAAGAAAAATATCAAAACTGCCGCAGCTTCGAAGAAACTCGTTGCTCCTACCCAGAAATGTCTGAGCTCTTTTACGGACATACATGAGAAGGTCGGCATGTGCTCTTTCCTGTTTGCAATGGTTATTTGGAAGCTTCTTCCCTAATCTGTTTTAGGCTGTCCTGTACCAGCGTTCTTCGTACATGGCTAATGGGCCCCTTTAATTTGTAGTAGGTGGGTCGGGAAGCGAGTCGCCAGCCCTGTTGGTGAGTCAAGCCGCAAACACCATCCAAATTATTCTGAAGTTCGCCTCCACTCCCGGACAGAATCTTTGACTTATTTTTGCTGACGAATCATCGGCACATCGACACAAAGTCTTAAAACTGTTAAGAACTAGTTGGGTGGTCTTTGGGGTGTGGTTGTGCGGGCTGGTGGTGCATTATCTTGATTCACAAAACCAGTAGTTTTTAGTTTGTCCATCTAATGGCCACAGGGTAGTCATAGTCTTTTGCTCTCCGTGGTATCGTCCTTGTAATGGTTGTATAGCAGATTGCAGGTTGCGCAAGCAAATCTGTTTTGTAAATTCTAGTGGAATATAAAAAAACCTATTTTGAGAAGTCTAAAATGCATGACAAATTACGTTTGCTTGTTTTGACTGGACGTCGTCAGCTATCCTGTCAAATCTGCCATCTAAATGTGATAAATCACGAAACTGTAGTGCGTGCAGCTCGTTGCCTGAAGATTTTGAGAATTTAGTGGTACATGATTTAGAATGTAGTACTGGGAAAATAAAAAACTTGCACCTATTGGAACTATGTAGAAATTAATCAAATAGACTGCTCCCAAAGATTCTTGCTTTAATATGTGGATATAAGTCTATGTTAAATCTATAAAAGTAGTTTGGGTATCTTTTTAGAATTAAGGTTTCGTAAATGTACTTGTAATGTGACAGCGGTTTCAACGCTTTCGTTAGACTTATGATTTTCGTCTTAGTTACCGTTACTATTTCCTTAACCAATATATTGCAATAGACGATTCTGGAAAAGATGGCGTCGGGGGCAGTTGACCAAGATGCAGTGCGTTCTATAATGGAATCAACAGTGATTCTATAGGCCCCTCGACGCCATCTTTTCCGGAATCGTCTATACCCCCTTACTGCTCAAACTAGGACTCATAATATTCCAGCTAAAAAACTTGAATTTTCTGCCTCGTTCTTGTTTTCACGTCAATCAGTCAAACCAGCAGTCGAACGTGGTCGAAGAGGCGTCGAAGAAGTAATTAAAAAACTTAGAGCTTTCGTTTTATCAGTTGAACGCCAACGGCCTCGTTTCTTTCAATGTACAAAAAGGTCGTGGCGAAGTAGGCGAAGTCCTGTTTTTGAGCTGTAATATTATGCGTACTGGTTTGAGCGGTAAGGGAGGTAGATTAAGGTACCGGGTGTCCCAAAAAAAGTACTCCCGTTTCAAAAATTAACCAAAATTTGATTGCAAAGCCGATCTTCAATTTTTTTTGGAAGTAGATCAAGGACCAAATTATTTTCCTAGACATAGCTGATCTTGTAATTGGCTTAAAAATTCGCAAGTTTGGCTCTGTTAGGGCACCCTGGTTTTGAATCATACTGCAAAAAGCACTGATTATTACCAGATAAATTTCTCTGTGCACATTATCCTTTTAATTTGATCATAAATGACAGAAATAAAAGCGCATTATCATTGGCGACCTCAAGGAAAATAAAAAATCTTACAATTTTGGCTCCAGGCAAGATTTGACTATTTTTCTTAAAAAATATAGCTCAAAATACGGTTTTTCGACGTGTAATGTCGAAACGTATTGAAAACACAAATTTTATCATCTTTCAATATTTTAGGGTCATTGACAAAACAACTCAAGAAGAAAATTTATCATATACCGGGTGTCCCAAAATAAAGTATACAGATTTGGTCAACCCTAAAGATCAGAATTTAGCATGAATCAAGCCGAAATCATTTTCAAAACATTACTCGATAGTTTACTTGAACATAGATACCTTGTTTGTCGATATTGGTGCTTTAAGAGTAGATATATTAATCTTCAAAGGACAAATTTGCCCCCATCTCCAAACCAGAGCTTTGGCGTTTTGGCCTAAGCAAATTCTTAAAGCACAGCGAATAAGTCAACAGTAGACTTGGAAAAATTTGAACCAGGAGGAGGAAAATTAAAAACTGCACAACAAATGCTTTTCACAAAATATAATTTCCGTGACTCTTATCATCAAGGGAGCTCCGAAGTAAACTTTATTCATTTTAAGTGAAACAAATTGTGGATATTGCTTAGGCCAAAACGCCAAAGCTCTGGTTTGGAGGTGGAGGCAAATTTGTCCTTTGAAGATTTATATCTCTACTCTCAAAGCACCAATGTCAACAAACAAGGTATCTATCTCCAAGTTAACTACCGAGTAATGTTTTAAAAATGATTTCGGATTGATTCATGCTAAATTCCGATCATTAGGGTTGACCAAATCTGTTTACTTTTTTTGGGACACCCGGTATTTGATAATCAATTGTTGGTAATTTTTTAAACAGAAGTACTTTTTGGGACACCCTAGTAGCGATAACTAGGATGAAAATCATAAGTCTACGTTTTTGTTTTCGTTATGATTATTTCAAAGGGTGGTCAATGTTTTACTTACAAGAGAGTCTGTACTAGATTGTTGTCTTATCATTCATCTCCAATGACAAAGGTTAAAAACTGACCAGCAATATCTTTAGGCCTAAAGAAAGCGTTATAGAAATTTCGTATTTGATTGCTACTTCGATACCTAAATGTTAGCATAGATAACTAAACTTGGTCTCAGAACTTAGTTATACATTCATCCATAGATTAAAGCAAGAATCTTTGAGATCGGTTATTAGATAAATTTCTACAATTTTTTAAAGGCGCAACTTTTTATTCACTCGGTATTACAGTAGCTCGTAGCTCTTTAAAAACATATGTAAGCATAGGAATACAAATGGGTTACCCATTTAGGCGCTCAAATCTAAATTCCATCAAACAGTGAACTTATAGGAGGAAATCGTAATTGAAAAATATCTTCGAACGATTCGAAGATTAAATTGTGCTAATCTTGGAACTACCACAATTTATCTAATAGCCTGCCTGAAGACTTTACTTTCCCACTTTAAAGGAGAGCCAAGGAGGAACTTCCTTGTCCCAAAGTTCTAAAGTTCCTCGTTGGTTCTAATTTGGGGTGGAAAAGTAAAGTTTGCAAGCAGGATATTTATCTACGAAATAATGGAAAACATGATAGATCATAGAATAATCGACCTCTTTTAAGTCGTCTGTAAATCAGATAGTAACGGTATACCACCCTGTGCTGAACTGACACTTTAACCCGGTGTTAAAAGTTGTTTTAAAGACCAACCTACCCCCATCGTCAATTAACTTTAGCTTTATGAGAATGATGTGCTACAAGCTACAAATATCTCGGAGTAACATTGGATCCCTCCCTAAATTTCGAGTCTCACTTTCATGCAACTTACAAAAAGCAGCAGGAAGAGTAAATTTGCTTCGTCATATTCGAAGTTCTATCGACTCAGCAACTGCAGAAAAGATCTACAGAGCTATGATTATGCCTGTCTTCACATACTGTGGCTCAATTGGACTTGGATGGTCGAATTCAAGAGTTAATCAGATACGAAAAATCGAACAGCGTAGCAGGAACATCATAAAATCAAAAACCAACCCAAGCACTGAACTGCGGATTCCTACAATTGAGGGTGCAATAAAGAAAAAGGTGTGCACATTTGTATTTGATTGCCTCCAAAACAACGTGTGTGACCCATTCACAAATTACTTTGAGAGAAAATAACATGGGCAAAATATAAGAAGTAATAACTTAACTGTAAAAGTCCCAAAGATGAAAACTGGATTTGGTCTTAAATGTTTTTCTGTGACTGCTGCAAATGGTTATAACAACATTCCTATTTCAGCAAGAAAATTAGACTCTAGGGTTTTATTCAGAACACAAGTACATGATCTTATTTAATTCTATGTAATTTTTTAGCTAGCTTAATGTTAATCCTTTTAGTTTGTATATTTCCTTACGCACAGGACCCTGATGATAACAGTATGCTTGTTATACAGATAGATTATTCCTGTATAAAAATTCGTGTATTATCATTATCATTATCATTATCATTATCATTATCATTATCATTATCATTATCATTATCATTATCATTATCATTATCATTATCATTATCATTATCATTATCATTATCATTGTCATTGTCATTGTCATTGTCATTGTCATTATCATTATCATCATCATCATCATCATCATCATCATCATCATCATCATCATCATCATCATCATCATCATCATCATCATCANTATTGTTATTGTTATTGTTATTGTTATTGTTATTGTTATTGTTATTGTTATTGTTATTGTTATTGTTATTGTTATTGTTATTGTTATTGTTATTGTTATTGTTATTGTTATTGTTATTGTTATTGTTATTGTTATTGTTATTGTTATTGTTATTGTTATTGTTATTGTTATTGTTATTGTTATTGTTATTGTTATTGTTATTGTTATTGTTATTGTTATTGTTATTGTTATTGTTATTGTTATTGTTATTGTTATTGTTATTGTTATTGTTATTGTTATTGTTATTGTTATTGTTATTGTTATTGTTATTGTTATTGTTATTGTTATTGTTATTGTTATTGTTATTGTTATTGTTATTGTTATTGTTATTGTTATTGTTATTGTTATTGTTATTGTTATTGTTATTGTTATTGTTATTGTTATTGTTATTGTTATTGTTATTGTTATTGTTATTGTTATTGTTATTGTTATTGTTATTGTTATCATTATCATTATCATTATCATTATTATTATTATTATTATTATTTATAAACCATCTTCAACACTCTTTTGTTTCATATGTAAGAGTAGATCAACATTTCCCAACAAATATAAGGTAAACCCAAAGGTTAAAAAGAGCTTGCAATGATTGTGGAATCGACATCCCTTCATAAAGTACAAATTACGGGAATATGAAATTTTTCTTCGGTTGCCTGTTGCATTTAGGCTATGCGGCTTTGGCTTAATACATACTATCCTACTTGAGTCTCCTGGTGTATCTTGGTCGTCGTAACTATTCTCTCTTACTCTCCTCTTTATTTTCACTCCTTGTCAACAGTTTTTCTCATATGTTCACCTGCATTTGTTTTTACCAAAAGTTTGTCGTTATTAATTGAAGAATCTTTACGTGGGATTCTCCGGACTAAAATGGAAGAATATTGAACCCTGCTTCAGGAGCAGTTAGTATATAACTTTCACATTGGATGCACCTTTAACGCAGCCCTCCCTTAACTGTATTTATTGCTTGTTTCAAATACTCACCATGTCTTGAATAAGGCTTGAAGAATCTAAAGATCGACTGTCAGTCGCGCTCTTTGACGGAATTGTCCAGCCTCCATCATAATCAATCTTTGGCTGGGGTCGAATTTCTTTGTCATCAATATCATCATCCAATCCGAGTTGAGATATACTGTTTTCTATTATTTCCTAAAATACATGAACACATTCTCATGCAAGCAGAAAAGCAAAGCAAACTAAATTACATTTTGTAAAATATGCGACCGAGAAATGTCAGTCAAAATTCATGACTATTGTTCTGCGCTGTTTTCTGTTATATTCTGAAAAAAGAAACATTTTAAGTATTAGCAGCACATTTTTGAGAAAACGACAAACTGAAAAATGTAAATGTACCGGGTAAGTCAAAAAATAATTCTGTGTGTTCGAATGATGATAAATAAACATCTGTGACTCGATTGAGTTGATTAAATTTTTTAGGTGTTGTTGAAAGAATATGATACATTGGTTAATGGTTTTACCGAATTCCTGCACTCGCAAAAAAATACATTTATTCAAAGTTTTCGTCTCAAAGATAAAGACACGCCAAATTGCCTAAAAACCACAGCTGTCTTGCCCATTGAGAGGAATTGAAATGTTGAATTGAATTGATAAAGAAACGAATTTCCTTCTTACAACTATCAAGGAAACGTCTTTTGTGGAAACTTTTCTATTTTCACGGCAGTATCTAAAAACTCTGACTTGGTTCTCCGTGAGTAAGACTGCTGATGTTTGATAAAGGGCTCATGGGCAATTTTGCGTTCCCTCGACAAGGAAAGTTTGAAGAAAATGTTTTATTGCAAGTACAAGAATTTAGAAAAACATCGGTATCCATGGTTAATCTATTGTGTCAGCCTGTCAGCTAAATACAAAATTTAAATCCACACAGGTTTGAATCACAGGTTTGATTTAATGCCGATCGAATACAAGGAAGATCTTTTTGACTCACTCGGTATATACATATATTGTGCTTGCATTATATACTACTGGGTGAGTCAACAAGTTAAAATGTTTGAAAACCAGTAGTTTCTGTTAATCAGGTTTTACGCTCCTTAAAACTGCTGACGGTTGTGTAGCTACCCAGGGGTGGCACAAGGGTTGGGATAGGGGGGCTACAGTCCTCCTACGTTGTCAGTATCTAGCCCCCCTGTCGGAGGAAATTTTGAGTTATTTTCGAAGTGACTTTTAGAAAATGAAAGGAAGCCTTTTGGCGACTCACGGACGTGATTAAATATTCACATTACAAATATCCATCTTGACGAGAGAGCAAATTTTTGAGCTTTAGAAAATAATCAGAAAGAGAAGATCGTGAGCCAAAATTGGATTTGAACCATACAGCCTTGCAGATTTCTTCGCAAAGAATACAAAGCTCCTCTGCGTTTCTGCGTAGTAACTAGTCCCAGTCTCCAAAAATGCTAGAGAAAAAGATTTTTGGGAGACTGAGACTAATGATATTATAAGAAAAGCATGATAATAGTCCAATAAATAGATAATTCATATAAATTTTCAATAATCCATGTTTCATTCACAATCTTGTGTAGTGCTGTATATTTCTGAAAATATGAAATTGTAAATTATCTTAAGCAGTAAGAAGCAGGTCAAATACTTTTCGTGGCTTTTGGGTTTGAAGTTATAATCCAAGCGCTACAGTCAGTATTTATGTCGGTGTTTATGCCGGCCCTTGATCACATCCAGTGATTATGATGGTGAATAAAGATATGATAAAGCGAATATTCAATTACAAAATTTTCAGATATGATGTCAAAGCTTTAGAGGCTTACGACTCTGTGTATAATTATGACCTTATTGGCATTGTTGAAACCCACCTTGACTCCACCGTAGACGAAGATAGACTGGCACTAGATGGCTATAAGTTTTTCAAAGATAACCATAGTCAAAATGTGAAAAGAGGTGGTGTTGGGTTATACATCAAAGAGTCCCTTCCTTCAAAAAATCGTTCTGACCTGGTGACTCTCCCTGAATGCGTTGTGTGTGAGATCCAATTAAACAGAAAAAAATATTTCTTCGCCGTAATTTATAGAAGTCCATGTCAGGGCCCAGAGGAGTTTGATAACTTTACAATAGACTTTGAGTTGATGTTATCCAAAATGCATGCTGAAAATCCATCCTGCGTTATTATTACTGGTGATTTCAACTGTAGATCAACTCAGTGGTGGGAAAATGATATTGAAAATAATGAGGGAAAACTATTTAAGCCACTAACGTCTGACAATGCCCTTCATCAATTGATCTCAGAACCAACTTATTTGGTGGGTGATTCTAAATCTTGCATTGACTTAATATTTACTGATCAACCTAACCTAATGATCGAGTCTGGTGTTCATCCATCACTACATGAGCAGTGCCACCATCAAATTGTTTATGGTAGACTATCTGTTTCAAACATCGCACTTCCTCCATACACCCGTGAGATTTGGTACTATGACAAGGCTGACTTCTATCCATTAAGAAAAGCATTGAAATGTTTCGTTGGCACGAACACCTTGACAACATGACTTGCCCTGATGAACAGGTTAAACTACTCAATGATGTCCTTTTGAACATTTATTCTAATTTCATTCCTAATAAAGTTAAAACAATAAGACCTCGCCAAGCACCCTGGATAACGCAAGCTGTCAAAAACTTTCTTAGGAAAAAAAATCGTGCATACAAAAATTTTGTGAGGAGTGGTCAGCCAGACGACAAGCTTGAAGGTATACAACAGATGACATCTGAAGGCGCAAGACTTATTGAGGAAGCCAAACGGAGTTACTTCCTTAAGGCAGGGAAAACTTTGGCTAATCCTGGGACTAGTAGCAAAACCTATTGGACTTTGATAAACACTGTTCTAAACAAAGTGAAGATTCCCATAATACCTCCTCTTCTAGAAAACGGGCTATTCGTAACGGATTTTACCGAAAAGGCACAATTATTTAATGACTATTTCATACTTCAGTGTACGACCATTGACACAGGCAGTGAAATTCCACAAGATGCTCCAGTAACTACTACTCTGATAAGTGATTTTACGATCTCTGAGGAAAAGATACTAAATATCATAAGATCACTTAATCCTAATAAAGCACATGGCTGGGATGAAATATCTGTAAGGATGATAAAATTAAGTGATGCTTCATTAGTTATCCCACTTAAGATAATTTTCACAAATTGTTTGAGAAGTGGTTTATTTCCCGAAATTTGGAAATACGCAAATGTAGTGCCAGTTCATAAGAAAAACGAGAAGAATGTGAAGGGTAACTACCGTCCTATTTCTCTTTTACCAATTTTTGGGAAAATACTCGAAAAAGTCATATGCGATTCTCTATACAAGCATCTTGTTACGTGTAATGTACTAGACCCAAATCAGTCAGGTTTTCGTCCAGGAGATTCAACAGTCAACCAATTACTCTCAATAACACACACAATTTATAAAGCATTTGACTGTAATCCTCCTCTTGATTTTCGTTCTGTGTATCTTGATATTTCTAAAGCATTTGATAGGGTATGGCACGATGGTCTAATTTATAAACTAAAACGATGTGGTGTCTCAGGACAACTTCTTTCTCTAATCCAAAGTTTCCCCAAGGATCGAAAACAGCGAACCGTTCTGAATGGACAGAGTTCTAACTGGGGAGATATTTCAGCAGGGGTGCCCCAGGGTTCTATTCTAGGACCCTTGTTCTTCCTTGTGTATATAAATGATCTGCTGTAGGTTTGAAGTGCAATGTTAAGTTATTTGCTGATGATACTTCGTTGTTCACGGTAGTTAAAGATTCCAATACGGCTGCCAATGATCTGAATCATGACCTTGAGTTGATAAAACAGTGGGCTCACGATTGGAGAATGTCATTTAATCCTGATCCGCAAAAACAAGCTGTTGAATTAACATTTTCAAAGAAGAGGATTGAAATTGATCATCCAGTGATCCTCTTTAACAACATACCTGTGAAGAAAGTAAATGAACATAAACACCTAGGAATTACCCTGGACTCAAAGCTTTCTTTTTCAGCGCATATCAAATCAGCTATCTCTAAAACAAGAAAGGGCATCGGTTTGCTGAAATATCTCTCCAAATATCTGCCCAGGCATACCCTAAACGAATTATATAAGCTTTATGTACGACCCCACTTGGACTATGGAGATGTTATTTACCATATTCCTGCTAAAGTATGTGAATTCAGTCAAAATATTATTTTACCAAATTGAATGGAAAAGTTAGAGTCTGTTCAGTATTCTGCTGCATTAGCTGTAACAGGAACATGGAAGGGAACATCGCGAGAAAAGTTGTACGCAGAGCTTGGCTGGGAGCCGCTAAGTTCCCGAAGATGGAGTAGACGTCTTACCTTGTTCTACAAGTCTATAAATAATCTAAGCCCAGAGTATACAATAGATCCAATACCACAACTTCATCAGTCGCAGTACTGTCTTCGTGATCAGGATGTGATTGGGCAAATAAAGGCAAGGACAGAAAAATTCAAGTCTAGCTTCTATCCTAACTGCTTATCCGAATGGAATAAACTTGAACCTGAACTGAGACTTGCACCATCCGTTGCTGTTTTTAAGAAAAAGCTTTTATCAATAATACGCCCCCCCCTGAAAAATCTGTCTTTGGAATTCACGATCCAATAGGATTATCATATCTTACTCAACTTAGGGTTGGTCTCAGCAAGTTAAACTTCCACAAATTCAAACATAATTTTAGGGATACCATAAATCCAATGTGCCCAACGAGCGATTGCATTGAAGATACGGAACACTTTTTGTTGCTCTGCCCTTCTTTTGATGTTCAACAACAAGATCTTATCGCTGGAATTGTTGAATTATTACGACCATTTGTCCAAATCACCAATCTTTCAAACAATGTTCTAACGCAGCTTTTATTATATGGTGATCAAAACCTTTCTAATGATTTAAACAGAAATACACTCGAATTGACTTTACGTTTTATCCACCAAACTGGTCGCTTTGACTAAAATCCTTCCAAACTTCAGTTACATGCCAAGCAACCACCAAGTCCCTTAACGTAGATTTTCTTTTGCTTGTAAATTCTCTGTTTCACATTAGATGTCAGGTGTATTGTTCGTGAAAAAAACAAAAAAAGAGTTTTGCTCGCGACATCATTTCGAGTTATCGCAACCCTGACTTGACATCTAATGTTAGACAGATTCTAGTACAGTATTCATTAGTTTTTTTTTNTATTGAACTTAACAATTAAGTTTATTTTGGAAACAAAACGCCTTAATTAATTTATCCATTTCCCTACGAATACCCCCATATCCTAACCCTCCATTTGTTTAGTGTTTCCTTTTTCTTTGTAATTACTTAGTTTGAGGTAGCTTGCAACTAAATAAACAATTTTGCGAACCATAATATTTGGGTCTAAATTTTGATTCTAGATAAATTTGCAATTATTTGGTTGCCAGCTACCTTAACTTGTAGCTTAACTTATAGTTTGTATCGTATTTGTTTATGTTTTGCTCTCTCGTCGTATCTTCGCATGTTTTTCTCGTATTGTTTTTTGTTTCATGTTATGGCCATAGGGCAGTCATGCCTTTTTGCTCCCCATGGTTTCGGCCCTGTAGGTTTGTATAGTTGTATAGTAATTAGAAGGTATAGTAGTTAGTAACATGTGTTGTAAAATTTTAGATGAATATAAAAAAAAAAGCTTTCTTTGTTGAGTGTCCATGTACTCAGACAGATATTTAAAGCCACATTCTTCTCTATTGAAATGTGAAAATGTCTTATCATTGAATTCAATTCATATATGTGCTGCAACAAATAATAGCCAGCCAGCCTCAGCCGCTAAATGTCATGTAACCATGATCTCCATATAGACTGACTTACTGACTGACTTCCAAATACGACCCTCGAGCCATGGCACACTGCAAATGACCACGGAAGACAGAAGGCAGGAGACAGGAGGCAGGCAACAGGAGACACTATTTGCCCTCCAACCCATCAACTGACTTCGGACTCTGTACTCCGCGAGTCAATGACCGATAAAAAACTGTATTTCGAGTCACTATAGCCCCCCTGTCGGAAGTTCTAGCCCCTCTATCGCAAGATTTCTAGCACCACCCCTGTAGCTACCACGTCCACTTTGATAATAAAAATGTAGTTTGTTAAAGCCAGTCGCATTTTCCTCAAAATTACCAATGACTTACATGAAAGTTTTTCATCCCGGAATCCTTCAAAACAATCCTAAACTCTTTGATCAATTTTGCAACATCGTCAATCTATCACAATTAAAATTCATAAGGCTATGGCCTTGACAACTTGTTGTATAGATAAAACGCCTCCTCAAATCTATTTTTGGATTTGGGGCTTTCTGCCAGCCGTTTTACACCTAGTATTTAGTATCGCAAAGTCCTGAAATCATAACATATGAAATCAAAATACATTATTGGCTAACGGAGCCTACCTCTTCTTGCAGCTCTTCTTCTAAACTAACAACTTCATTTGACTTTTGATATTCTTGTGTTAAAATATCCTTAATTGACATTCCGGCAGTGCGCTTTTTGATACTTGAGCCATTTTCAATCAAATTTGCACTTGGGCTACCAACTAAATTAGAAGAAATAAAAAAGAATGTTAGAGCAATGGCCTCCTCAAAACTTCTTCAGAAACGATAAAACATCCTTCCGTTTTCGTTGGTGTGTTTCACCAATCCAAAATGTATGAAAAACAGAGCTTTGCAAAACGCTGTTGAAATCGAATGTGTTAAATATGAAGCTTATGAATGGATCTTTCAAATGCAAACACCAAAAGAGGTTTTCAAAGCACTGGAGCATAACATGATTACATGAACAGTTGTAGTGTAGAACAGAACTTGAAAATTGCGCTTAGTAACGAAGCCGTTTGTTTAATATTTTCGCCTGACACTGGTCACAGCAAATTGTCAGATAAAATCCAAAAAAGAAGAAAACAACTTAAGCACAGTGTATTATTTTCAAATTACCCCTTTCAGAGAGCCCACTAAAGTTTTTGTGTGGTCAACTGAGAAGTCACAAAGAATAAATACATATTGTCAGTAAGAATGGGTGTTGCACATCAAGGCTACAAAATCCATTCTTTGCTAGGTAAAAGGGTTTGTTTATTCTTCGCGACTTTTCAATTGATCAAAAGAAAACTTTATAGTGCATCCTGATTGGCTAATTTCAAATCACTGTAACATAACTCAGTTTGACAGATTTTAAAGATCGCTTTGCTGTTATTGATACAGACGGCATGACGTCACAGCACCGTTGAAAACATGACGCAATCTTGTTTTAGGGTAAATTTTCAGAAAATTTATATAGGTTTCTATGGGACATTTACAAGAAGTTCCATAAAAGTGCGCTGTATTCTCCCTCGCGATAGTTATTAGGGAAAGGATAGGTAACAATTAGTAGTCAAACCTAAACCGGTGAAATTGCACGAATAAGCTGTTCCTGAAAGCAAATCATAGATATAGTCCAAGAAAGCTGCGGGAAACTTGCCTTTTGCAAAGATAATTTCTGAACAGGGACACAAACTCCATCCGTTGAATGTTGCTCGTCGCTTATTTGAAGTCAACTTATCTTTTTGATGTTCGCCTATCTATCCGCTAACGTTTTTGAATAATTTGAGCAGCTTCTGAGTTTTTAGAATTGATTTATTTCGATAAACAAACAAGACACTCTCAAAATCCCAGTGCTACGCTATGTTTTGTAATGGCTTCATTTACCCTAAGTTGAATTTTTGAACGCAAATTGATAAAGTCATGTGACATGTTGTCTGTATGAATACAGGCAGATCAATAACTCACCTACAATATCAGCACCAAATGTTTCATCATTCTTCTTATCAACATCCGCATTTTGACTGGACAATGAAAATACAGGATCAAGTTCTGTCTCTTCTAATACCTACAAAAGATACCAAATCAACTTAACTCAACTATATCTGTGCAAGGTTGGCAGCTTTTTCCAAACTCTGGGTCGTAAAAAGCTTTATAAGTTTCAAAAATGACGAAAATCTGGACAGAAAAAGGAGATTTTAACAATTAACTTTCTGTCATTATATGTATGGCCAAAACAAATTATTGTTGAAGTCAAATAACAACATGGTTTTAATTAATTGTTTTGGAAGTTATCAGATTAGAGTTACCAATAAGTTACCAATAAGGAGATCAAGATGACCTCAGATATTTTCATTGAAGCTTTCAGTATTGTGTGTAGAAAGAGTTTTATGCAGAACAAGTTTCCTGTGCAATACAAAGTGGCAAAGCTCAAAGCAGCATTCAAGAAAGGAGAAAAGAAAGTCTCAAGCAACTATAGGCCTTTGAGTATGCTCAGTGTACCATCAAAACTGTTGGAAGGAGTGGCCTCAGCTGCCCTTGATGACCATATGAAAATAGTCCAAAACCCATGCCTGTGGGGATTCAAGCAAGGACACTCAGCAGAGTTGCTACTGCTTAATCTTACGGAATCGTGGATACAAGTTATAGAAGCTGGAAAATTTGTTGGAGTTATTTGTATAGATTTCCGAAAAGCTTTCGACACAGTTAACCACGCGATACTATACCTTAAATTGCAGAGTATTGGAGTTGCAGGAAGCTTGGCTAAATGGATCAGCAGTTATCTAAAAGACCGCAAACAACTGACTGAGATACGAGGGGTGATGTCAACATTACAAGATATCACAGTTGGAGTACCGCAAGGATCACTACTAGGGCCGCGACTGTTTTCAATCTTCATAAATGATCTGCCAATTTCAGTGAAATCAGGAAACGTTCACATGTACGTGTGTCAAAAGTTGAAAGTAATGTTGCATTCTTGAGAATGTTATGGTTATTTTGCAGCTTTTGAATTTCAATAATATATATAGGGGCTGCTTTCTTGAATTTGGAGGTCTTTAAAGAATTTGTCCTTGATCTTATGTTTGAAACTGTTGACGTTCTTAGCAGATGTTAGGTCAAAGGTGTAGACTGTTCCATATTATAGGGCCTACGTAGGAGAGACCATTTTGCCGTGTGTTACTCTTTCGAAAAGGTTGATTCAATTTGTTTTTAGATCTTTGAGTGATCCGGCTCTGGCCAACTGGTAAGAACATCTCCGAAATATAGGATGGGGCTGAATTATCAAAAAATTTGAAAACATTTGTAGCAGTACATTGTTCAAATCTCTCTTTTTTAGTGGGGAGCCAATTTGCAATTTATACGGCTGGTGTAATCTGCAGGTTGCAGGTTGCATAATGCAGGCTGCAGGTTATGATTTATGGTCAAGGGCTGTATGGCTGTACCAAGGGGCCGTATCCTTGATGATGCTAACATTTTCCGTCTCAATGGGGTCGCCATGGGCTGGTATGTAAGAACTATTGTTCCTTGTAAAAGATATTGACATATGATTAGCACATCAATTAGTATGTATTAGATCACTTAGCTGCAAACGATTAAGTACCACCAACGCAGATTTTTATCACCATAAATGCATTATTGGTGAATGAATGAAGAAATATCAATGAAAGTTGCCAAAAAATAATGGTACGATGGTAAGATGGTAAGATGGTACGATGGCTTTAATGCTACGAAGGCTTTATGCTATGATGGCTTTTTGGTACAATGCAGGCAGGATATGCTGATACAATAATCATGCCATCGGTTCTGTGTGCCATTGACGAATAATATGTAATTTTGACCTTAGTCTCAACATTCTGACATAGAAATAGTCTAAAATAGTATGAAACTTCAGCCTAATATTCTTAAAGAACAACGTGTAACACAATTATTTTGAAGAGACCCTGGACACTAATCTCTGCTGAAAGGACCTACATGAACGCTCTCCTTTGATTTTTCTAAAAGTAATTCAACATCCGAGATCAAGGCATCTAACAATGAAAATAGACAATAAAATTAAAGATGTCGGCCGCGCAAAGCATTAGCATGCTGGTAGTTAGTCTTATGATCTAACTGTCAGTTGAGGTGGCCAGGCGCGACAGGCAGCATTTGTAGTCCAGAGAAAGTCAAGGGCCAAATATGGGCGAATAGCACTAAAATAACGCGCTCTGATTGGTCAATCAAGTTGTCATGACAACATTGCCGACAGACGTTGACTCTCGCAGCTTCGAGCAGATTTACCTCATCTAATTTGCCTCTAAACGGGAAGATTGCTGCAGAAAATTTCAGGTATTTAAACTTTTTGCATTCAATGAAACATTCTTCTAAGTACTACTAACTAGTATTCCCATTTTCAAGTGCCGGAACCTCGAATTTTGAAGCGTTTTAGAATCGGCATTTTCGATGAAATAGCTTAGGCCATGAGGTGTTCGTCTCAACTGACAGTTAGATCATGAGTCGTAGTCTTATGATCTAACTGTCAGTTGAGGCGGCCAGGCGCGACAAATTTTTGTCGCGCCTTGTCTCACCAATCAGAGGGCAGCATTTGCAGTGCAGAGAAAGTCAAGGGCCAAATATGGGCGAATAGCACTAAAATAACGCGCTCTTATTGGTTGATCAAGTTGTCATGACAACATTGCCGACTGACGTTGACTCTCGCAGCCTTGAGCAGATTTAGCTGATCTAATTTGCCTCTATACTGGAAGATTATTGCAGAAAATTTCAGGTATTTAAACTTTTTGCATCAAGGAAACATTCTTCTAAGTACTACTAACTAGTATTTCCATTTTCAAGTGCCGGAACCTCGAATTTTGAAGCGTTTTAGAATCGGCATTTTCGATGAAATAGCTTAGGCCATGAGGTGGTCGTCTCAACTGACAGTTAGATCATGAGTCGTAGTTGGAGCGTATATCAGTTCAGGCAAGTAGCGAAACTACGACATAACATGTAATAAGTCTACATGAGTCGCAGTTGAAGCGTATATCAGTTTAGGCAAGTAGCGAAACTACGACATGTAATAAGTCTAGCTGGTAGCAGGCTCAAAGACAACCACCAAACAACATACAAATTCTGGTCTGCCGTTTCGACTAGCTAGCTGTGCTGAAGTTCGGAAAAAGTAATCAATGTAAACAAATAGGACAATTTTGTAATTCAAACATGGATTTTTAATTAAAACTTCAATTCAAATCAAAACTTTATTTTTTCTGCTTTCGATAGGTTCTCTTTCGAACGATGTTGCATTCGAATTCCCCGGGGGGTACATAACATGTTGAGAGTACGGGTATGTGCCGCCCATATCGGTGGGTTTTTGGGCCCAAAATTTTCTAAACAAGGGTTATTTTTCGGCAAATGTTCCTTAAACATGGGTCGGTTTGGCGGAAATCGACAAAAAATCGTTAAAAATGGGTAGTTTCCAGCCAAAATTCATCATAAAAGTGGGCACGGAGGCAAATTTTGGTAACTAGAAGTGGGTAGCGTTCTGAAAACGGGGCGGCAGACCCCCGTCCATCCACAAGTCGTGTACCCCCTCCCCGGGTCGAATTCAAGGTGGATTCGAATTCAAGCTAGCTAGTCGAAAAGGTAGACCGAAATTTCTACGTCGTTAGGTGGTCGTCAGGGTAAAAAAGATGACGTAATTTTTTGTGTGTGAGTGACTCACTGTGGAGACTGGTTGTTATACCAAAAACTCTAATATAATACAACTGTGCACGATTCATAAGCTAACGCAGCGATTTGTTTGGAATGGATACGTTGCCTCGGTATGATTTGGAGGCAATCTCAGATATCGGACATGCATGATATCGGATATGGGACATGCATGATTTTTATCTAATAGATCATTGACCGTCATTTTGCTATTTAGAAATAAGTATTCTTATCCGATTCAACAGGTTCGAGAGACTTCAATTTATTTTAACATGGCTTAGCCCATTTACCAACCAAAGCACGAATTAGTAGTAAGATTAACTGGATTTGTTTAGATATCAAACTGAACATATTGTGAAAACAAATGAACATCATTTGAAATATGAACAAATTATACCCATTAAGCTATTGATTTGATTTCGCCAACATTCTTCTGCATGTGTCACATAAAGGGGTCGGCATTTTTTCAGAAGAACACAAAATTAAATCACTCTTATAACACGCCTCTTTTGCAACATATAATTAGCTAGGCACCATTGGCGGCCCTACAAGCATTGTATTTAATCATCTTTTGTTTAACTGTAGCTTTAGCTGACCATGTATCGTATGTTCTCCCTAGATTTTTTATGCCAACGTCATGGAACATACTGGGTGTCCCAAAAAACTGTATACAAGTTTGAAAAATTCTGACGCCAAGAGTTTTCGTCAAATCACCCCAAAGCTATTTTCATGTTAGCCCTCAATGGATGAATTAAATTTTGATATTTTTCGGATAATTCAATTCAGTTCAGTTCAGGTTTTATTTTAAATTCCATACATACAATTCAAATATATTACTATACAAACAAAATACCTGACTTATAAACAATATTACAGAAAATTAATACAATTGGATATGAAATTAATACAATATACAAATAACAAAGGAAAGAATGAATTGTATGCAGAGAATTACTTGGAGGAGGAGCCCCCTCAATAGGTAAACTAATCGAGGAGGGAGCCCCCCC
>REGM01000525.1:0-10561 GCA_004194415.1 Aurelia aurita | reverse complement strand
AAAATCTCTTAGCGATTTAAAAAAAACTCATGAATAGATGGTCCTACAAAACCTAAAACTTGCAGAGAAAAACGGCAGTATTTACATCCTTTTTGCATTTAGAGTCTTCAATTACGTTGAACTTGGCTGGGCCTTGGAGTAGCTTGCCCTAAGAAATTTTGATTGCGATAAGTAGGCCATTTACGGAAGCCTGTTTTGATCACGATTTTGGCGAAAGGCCGTTAAGGAGGGAGGGGGGGTAGGGGTATTGATCTTAACGGCCCAATGCCGTTAAAAAAATATGAAAATCGAAAATTGAAGGCCCCTAAAAGACTACAAGCCGATAACCTTTTAAACGGGATTGTTTCTTGTCTTTACCAGCCCGGTATTAATTCTCTTCTCAGTTTTAATCTCTTTTCAAGATATGCGCTCTCCAATGATCTGGAGGTTGTGATTTTTAAAAATTTTCCCGGGGGCGATGAGCCCCCGGACCCCCTCATAGCTTGCTTCGCTCGCGTTCCCTTTATCCACTTTCAAATCGCTAACTCTGTGAGCTGACATCTTTATTGATTGGTATGCTTTACAGAAGCAAATGTTGAAGAAATATCCTTGATTTCTGCCTTCGGTTCCTGAGTTTAAAAATTGACTCTCAGAAGAAATAATCAGGAGCGTGCCCTTTTTCTGGTTTCGACCCCTGCCCTGTAAAATTTCTAGTTGCGCGCCTGGTGTGGGGAGGCATCCGAAGTACTGTGGGGGATGTTCAGTACCGTGGGGAGGCATCTGTGAGTACCGTGGGGGATGTTCAGTACCGTGGGGTTAAACACTTTATGATCAATATTAATCAATCTTCGAATCACTTTTCCGCTGTTGATGGTTTGTTATTTGTCGCGAGATTGAGTAACACAGGGAATCTCTTACCCTCCTTGCCTCCTTTCTCACCCTGCATAGGTCTCTGCGTGGCCTCATCTTTCGTGACTATAAGTTAGAGACTCGCACAACACAAGGACGGAAAATTATTCAAGAAACCATGTACAGTCATTTTTTAATAAGAAACAGCTTATTAGAAACGGTAACGGTAGGCTCAATTTTGAATAATTAAGAAACTACCCCTACCTGAATTTAAAAAGCTAAGAAACTTGTGTACTTTGTAGCTTTATAGCATGTTTTGAGATCTTATTAAATAATTTTGAAGGCTCTATACTAAGGGCATTAACAATAAAAGAAACACATCAGAAACTTTTGGTGACAAAATGGCCCTAAAATGTAAGAAACTGCCTACCAACTCCTGACCTTAGTTTCTTATACAAAAATGAAATGTAACTATGTTTTACATGTGCTAGAAATCTCTAAAATCTAAATCTTAGAAGTGTCACTGAAGTGTCCAGTGGCGGAGCCACGGGGAGGAATGGGGGGGACGAGTCCCCCCCCCCCACTTTTCTCCGAGGTCAGTTTTCCAATTCTTCTAAATCCGTTGAGAAAATATCTAAGGAGGGGTTAAGTAGTTATCTTTAGGGTTTGATAGACAAATAAGGATGTTTCTTGAGGGTAAAAAGGGCGTTTCCTGAGTATAAATAGGGCGTGGCCCTGAAAATTTTTCCTGAGGCTACGCCCCAGACCCCCATTCTCCTCCAACCCCCCACTTTTTTGCGGCTGGCGCCGCCACTGGAAGTGTCTTATTCTCAAATGCCGTCGTAGCAACTACATGATAGCTTTTGCCACAAAATTGAGTTCAATGCTGAGGGCTTTAACTTTTGGTCTTAGTGCTAAGGGCTGAGCTGGCTGAGCCAAGTTCGTCATAAAATATACTTATTTGCAAAAAAGTACGTATTCTCTTGGGGAGCAGCGAAGGCTTTCGGAGGACTTTGCAGCAAAAGTCACTCGCTCATTTCTTCATTTTCATCAAAAGGCAAGAGCATTCTGCGAAACTGAAATCCAGGCATGGGACTAAAGGCAGACATGTTGAATCTCTGCAAACAAGCCTAATTTGAACACAGCCAAGCGATAAAGTTACTCCAATGCAAAAAAGGGTAGAGTTTTTAAACCCACTTCCGTTATTGCAGCTCACTTGGGGTTCTTAGACAAATACTTGAAGAACGACGGAAACTTTTATTATCATAAAATATCTCACACAAAGGAGCAAAGTGGCTTATCTGAGGGGTACTTCGGAGTTTGCGGTGTTGCGGTATCGGGGGTAAAATTTGCGCGGTATTGCGGTATTGAGGGAAAAAACTTGCAGTATTGCGGTATTGAGTTTTCACAGCGCGGTATGCAGTATTGTACGAACATTAACATCCAAACTTCGTGTAATTCCATTTTCCTAACAAGGAACAAACTTCTTCGAGACGAATTTGTAGCGAAAGGAAAATGAAGGAGAGGGAATCCCTTATCATCATCCCTCTTTGCTATTAAGATAGTCCAAGTCACCCCTGACCAAACCTCGGTCGGCAAATCGAGAAAGGGTTTGATCATCACTGAAAGGGCAATCCATATATAATCCATATATGAAATCAAATCAATCAATCAATCAATCAATCAATCAATCAATCAATCAAATATAAAGTAATCAATCTAACAAACAAATCTCGACATTTTTGTCAGTCAGTCTAAGTTGTAAAGACGTGCACATTTTCCGCTCGCTTCCCTTGCACACAAATGAATCACCTTACAACCTCAGGGGCCTCACTTTCACTAGAAATAAGCCAAACACTGTAGCATATGGATTAGACACCACATCCTACTCCATCCTCACAGAAATCTCCTCAAGTGCGAATATAACCATTTTTAAAGCATCAATTTCTTGCTTGTTGTGCCGCATCTGCAAACCATTTATAGCACAGGTGGGCTATATATAATAACAACAGGAAATCTAATGTACATTTACGCATTTCAGTTATTCTTTTAGTATTACTGTTACTGTTATTCAATTGTTGTTTCTTAATAGTTTAGATAGTTGGTTTTAATTAGCTTTATGCAAAAAGTCCTTTGCCTTCCTCCAAACCTGGATTCCAAAGTCTCGACCTTCCTCGTTTTAATTAAGGTATTCATTGATCTTTCCATAATAAATCAGGACTGTTACTTGGCTTGAAAACTATGGCCCAAAATTTAGAAAGAAAAAAATTCAATAAATGGTTCGCACTCCCAGTGAAGAAATCAACTCAAAAATTGTTTGGACGATATCTTTCAATACTATCAGTGAACCTTTTTGAACATTTTTTTATGGCACGCCCTTTACTTTGGCTCTTCAGGAAAATTTTGAGTAAACACTCCTTAGTTTGGTTAGAAAGTATCTCTCGATCCAATGTTTGACAGTGCCAAAATTTAGACTTTGACAATTTTGTAAACATTTTCAACGAATCACAATCTTCAGGAAAATCTTTGAATAGAAACCCTTTACTATGGCTTGAAATGACTCTCTCAATCCAATGTTTGCCAATGCAAAAGTGGAAACTATTATTATTTTGTGATAGTTATTCTATTTTGTGATAGTTATTTTATAAATTAAAGTCAGTAGCAAAATTTTTGAGGACATCAACCTTTACTTTGGCTTAGAACGACTCTCCCAATAACGTTCTTGCATTTCTCGGAAAATTCTTAACCTTCCAAGAAAGTTGAGGACCTTCTTTTGACAAAAGTGGGGGGGGGGGCAAATGCCCCTCATCCTCCCATAGCCACGACACTGGAATCGTATATTGACATGGTATTTCTGTTGACTCAGAATAAAATGTTACCCTTATTTTGTCTTTTCAAGTAAGTTACATTTTACCACAAGAAGACAAGCCTACATTTATTGCTGATTCAATTTCCCCATATAACGATATAACACCATTATAAATTCTCATTATTTTTACATAAACTTCCTCGATTTTTTACTTAAACCTTCCTCCAAACCAAGTTTGTAGGTTTGTGGGGTTTTTGCATCTCTGCTTTTAATATAGCTATCATGTATTTACCAACTTAAAAGAAAGTGAAAAGAACACATTTGACATCAAAGCATACATTATAAGAGGTAATGGCCTTTGCAGCATTATGTAGGGCGTGGTGGTGAAAATTTTTGCGGGGTAAGTCCCGGATCACCATTTTTTCTCTTCGCTCATACTCAATCCACCCAAACCAGGGGCATCACCAGCCGTAAAAAAATGGGGAGGACTCTATGGGGTGGAAAGTATGGAACCAAGTTCTAACAGGTATACCCAGCCTTTTTTACACCGTTTTTGCTTATGAATAACAACTGTCTTGAGAAAGCTGGGGTGAACATACCCCAGTCCACCCTTGGCGAGAGAGATGCTTCGATATCAGCAGAATTGAATCAAACTTTTTGTAAGTATGTTACGGGATGACAGTGATATAAAAACCCGAGTAAGAACCGTTCCATATATGCATAATTTGTCTAATTTTTACCGTCAATGCAATGCAGTTTACTACAAGTACATCAATGGAACTATTTTCTACCATTTTAGGTCTTTAATAGACTTATTACATGTCGTAGTTTCGCTACTTGATGAACTGATATACGCCCCAACACATCTTACTATGATTCAATAGATCTAACTATAGATTCAGAAGGAGAAAGGTGCATTTAAGATGGGATCAAATTGCTATAAACCGGTATACTGTATTACCAGCATCGCTTTCCTTAGTTTTCTACCGATTGTGGTATTTTGCTATTTTTTCGTGCGGTATTGCGGTATTGGGACCCCCCCCCGAAGTACTCCTCTTATCTTGGTTTGATTTCCCCCATCTTTAAATTCTTATCCTAACCACTTTGGCAAAAACAAGGGATTATGATACCGGGTGTCCCAAAAAACTGTATACAAGTTTGAGAAATTCTGACGCCAAGAGTTTTCGTCAAATCACCCCAAAGCAATTTCTTTGCTAACGCTCAATGGATGAATTAAATTTTGATATTTTTGTTATAATTTTCAGTAACTTGGTTGCAGAGCAATAAATCAGCAAGTGTACAATTTCCTCTTAGACCCAAACCAGAGCTTCAAGTGGAGAATAGCTAAAGATTCTAGGGAAGGCCGAAGCATCCAAAGCTCGATATCCACAGCTGATATGCCTCGTGATTATTATTGTTAGAGACCGAGAGGAAGACATTCTCAAGGGACACTCATATTACGTAAATCATTAATTAAAAGATTTCTTTACGTTTACCTTACCTAAAAACTGTAATTTTAACAATAACTGGTTCATTGTAGTAAACGCAAAGAATTCCCCTGACCAATAAGAAACAGTGATACAATTTGTCAAGGAAAGTTTTTGACTTAGTTTCGTTCAATTAAAATTAGAAGCAAATTGTTTACTGAGAATATAGAGGGTTGCCATGCTTTAGGGTTTCTTGCCTTCTCAGGGGTCTACAATGGAGGCTCAGGTTTGGGTCTAAGAGTAAATATTGCGTTTGTTGATTTATAGCTCTTCGACTAAGTCACTGATAATGACAAGAAAAATACCAAAATTTAATTTAGCCATTGAGGGTTAATATGAAACTTTCCTTTCATAACAGAGGCATATCAGCTTTGGATGTTGAGGGNTGATACAATTTGTCAAGGAAAGTTTTTGACTGAGTTTCGTTCAATTAAAATTAGAAGCAAATTGTTTACTGAGAATATAGAGGGTTGCCATGCTTTAGGGTTTCTTGCCTTCTCAGGGGTCTACAATGGAGGCTCAGGTTTGGGTCTAAGAGTAAATATTGCGTTTGTTGATTTATAGCTCTTCGACTAAGTCACTGATAATGACAAGAAAAATACCAAAATTTAATTTAGCCATTGAGGGTTAATATGAAACTTTCCTTTCATAACAGAGGCTTTGGCAGAGGCTTTCCTTTTCATAACAGAGGATAGCTTTGGATGTTGAGGGCCGACATGCTTCTGCTATCCCTAGAATCGTTAGCTCTTTTCTACTGGAAGCTCTGGTTTGGGTCTAAGAAGAAATTTTACACTTGCTGACTTATTGCTCTGCAACCAAGTATCAGAAAATTATCAGAAAAATATCAAAATTTAATTAATCCATTGAGCGCTAACATAAAAATTGCTTTGGGGTGATTTGACGAAAAATCGTGGCGTCAGAATTTCTCAAAATTGTATACATTTTTTTGGGACACCCGGTAGATGTATTTTATTCATGACGAACTTGGATCAGCCCTTAGCACTACTAAAAGAAAAAGTCAAAGCACTGAACTCAATTTAAATTGCGAAATCTATCATGCAGTTTCTACGACTGCTTTTGAGAAGGTTTCTCGAAGACCCTTCAGTGAAACTTCAAAGATTTAGATGTTGGGGATTTCTAGCGCTTAGAAAAATGACTGTACATGGTTTCTGGAATCATCTCCCGTCCTTGTGCTTATAGTGACGAAAGATGAGGCCACGCAGAGACCTATGCAGGGTGAGAAAGGAGGCAAGGAGGATAAGAAATTCCCTGTGTTACTCAATCCCGCGATAAATTATGTCTAACAAAAGATGTCTAACCTTGAAGAATATACCACTAGTTCTTGATAACTTTTTGGAGAGTTCACTTAAATGATGCTTCCAAGAAAGATTTTCATCTAGAAGAAGACCAAGAAACTTGACATACTTACCTTTTTTCACATGTTGCTTACCAAATTTTATGTTAATAGGTTCATTTAGAGGCTTCTGAGGTGAATGAAAAATTACGAAGCTGGTTTATCAACTTTTAAAGCAAGCTTGGTAGCATCAAGCCACTTTTTAACATGTTTCAGTTCAACATTTATTGCCCTTTGAAGTTTTTCAAGATTCTCCGACTCAAAGTAGATGTTAGTGTCATCAGCGAAAAGATAAAAAGCTAACTTAGATGAAGCCTATCATATCATTTATATAAATGAGGAAAAGGAGGGGACCAAGAACAGATCCCTGTCGGAACAACCCAGATAAGAACTAAACCAAGATAATGATGTTCCTCTGATACCATAGTGCTCAAGTTTATCAAGGAGGATTTTGTGATTAACAGTATCAAAAGCCTTTTGTAAATCAAGAAAAATACCACATCCGAATCTCTTATTATCTAGAGTATTCTTAATTGCTTCAGTTAAACTAATCAGTGCATGGTTTATAGAATGCCAGGCATGGAAACCAAACTGTAGGTTGTACAGAATTTTTAAATTCCAAAAATCATAAAGACGCTTGTACATTAACTTCTCAGTTATCTTACTAAATACAGACAAAAGAGATATTGGTTTATAATTAGAAGCAGTCAGAGGAAAACGTTTTTTGTAGAGAGGAATGACTTTCGCTAGTTGCATTTTTTCATGAAAAGATTGAAAAGATTTATTAATTATTTGAGACAGTGGAGAAGCTACAGGGGGAGATAGAATTTTCATTAACCTAACAGGGATACTATTGGGACCTATTGGATTTACCAGTTTTTAATAAATTTGTTACGTCAGATATTTCTATAGGGACAATAGGGGTCATGAAAAAATAATGAGCATTTCTGTTAACTAAATAATCCAAAGGAGATTTTCTTGTCCTAGGTAGGCTTCTTGTAATATTATTACCTACATTTACGAAAATTTTGGGACAGAAGAAGGGAGGTTTCTTGGCTCTGAAGGCAGAATTGTCATTACTTCGTGACTGATGAATCAAAGCTACAAGCTCATTATACAATTTTGTTGTTGGCTGAATTTACAAATTATTATTTCTCTGCATTAAACTCCGTGTCGTGAAGATAGAGAAATGTGATATGGAAATGAAGCTCGGATACGAGGTACATATTTGTCAGGGTTCTCTATGAATATTAAAAACAAACTTGTAAAATCTATTATCAGTCTTAACGTTCTTGGTTTCTTTTAATTAATTTTAGTTAGCCCTCCATGAAAGCTAGATTTACTCCACTCGTCCCAATGTTTCCACTCCATTCCATTTTGACGTCAAGAAATACATCTCTGCAGAGGAGCACAAAATCTCTGAGCGATGGTGCTGTTGTTGCTGTTGTTTATTTTGAAATTGCGATATAACTAGTACTCTGTCGACAGTCTAAATGGTAGCTGGAAATTTTAGTGCTTTTAAATCAGGGGGGGTTAATTAGGAAAATAACGTGCTTGCAGAGATATACTGAAGTGTAATATCGCAGACGACAAGCTACGTAGAAAGCCTGTACTGGAAGAAAGGAAAGGAAGGGGGCAGGGAGGAGGTCATACCATTTTGATTTGAAAGAAGACTTCTAAATATCAAATGGGGTAAATTGCAACAAATTGCAAGCCAACTATATCTAAGTTACACTTTTATTCTTCCTATTCTGCAATTGGATGAAGTTAAGAAGAAAAACGAGGAATTGTGAGTCGCTCTACACGATCAGATGGAAATAATCGAGAGTTTGCTCATGCGAGAGTCACCGAAAATGGAAGACCTTAGAAAGAAAAATGCTGAGCAGAAAGCAAAGATGGATTCGATGCAATAAAGTAAGATGGAAATTCTGAAGAAAAAGACAAAAGAGGTGTGTCGTAGTTCTGGAATATTGCAATCACTCGAGCAAAGCCATTAGGAAGGCATACTAAAAATTTCTCAAAGTGAATCAAACGTGCAAAGAATAAAGAAACTCAAGTTATCTCAATGTTACCTGTGGGGTCCCACAGGGTTCAGTCCTTGGTCCTCTCCTTTTCCTAATCTACATTAATGATTTGCCTTACTCATCCTCAAAACTAGCCTTCTACTTATTTGCAGATGATACTAACATTTACTATGAAGCTGACAATCTTGATCTGCTTCAAAGAACAGTTAACAAAGAATTGGAAAAAGTAAAAAAATGGCTTGATATCAACAAATTGTCATTGAATATTGATAAGACTAAGTTTTTTTAAAGTCTCACCAGCATTCTTCCTCTGAAATTGTAAGTATCAAAATTGGAAACCTTCCCATCAAAAAGAATTGTTTTGTCAAATGTCTTGGAGTCTTTTTGGACGAAAATCTTTCATGGAAGTATCATTTAACTGAACTTTCTAAAAAACTGGCTAGAACTTGTGGTATGTTCTTCAAAGTAAGACACTTCCTGCCGATCAATGTTTTGATTTATCTCTATAATTCTTTATTTTCACCTTTCCTGCAATATGGTATTTTAGTTTGGGGTCTTACATATGAAACTTATATTAATCCAGTGCTTTAGGTACAGAAAAGGGTTATAAGGGCAATTACATTTGAACACTTCACTTCACCCTCTACTCCCATCTTCTCTGATTTAAAAATCTTAAAGTTGCATGATCTCCTTCAGTTAAAACTGCTAAGCTTTCTATATGAATCTGTTAATAAAATCTCGCCTATTTGTTTTCATAATGTCTTTGAATCTGTGGCATCTGTTCATCAAGATGGTACACAACAAGCTGACAAGGATGATATTTTTTTAACTCAGAAAAATATCAATCAATATGGTCTCAGATCAGTACGTTACTGTGGAGCTAAGTGCTGGAACGACATTCCCTTGGATATAAAACGATCACCATTTGTCAATATCTTTCGTAAAAAAGTTAAGACATATCTCTTTGTAAACAATTACAAAAATTGATTACATTACAACTTGATTACAATTACGAACAAAGATTTAATGCAATCCTTCAATTCAACAAATGAATGATAAGTTACAATAATATTTCCTGAAAGAAGGGGATGCTCTCTCCTTGATTAGCTTATTAGCTACTGAGAGAGCTCCTCTTTTAAGAAATTCCCCTGAATAGAATCTTGTAATTTTGGTAGAACATCTGTAAATACATATTTATTCTTTCATATTTCATATTTTATAAATTTTTAATAATCTTAAGTTGCGTTATGTATGTAGTGCGGAATTTTAAAATGATGAACCTGAACCTGAAAAAACTCTTTAGCGTCCAGGGGTCTTAGAAGCCATGCACCCATTACTTTTCCACATAAAACTTAGAAGGTTTCTGAATTGCTAATTTAAAATTGTGCCTTATTTATATCCTCGTTTCTTTCCTTTTGGATCTTATCTGACCATTTAAGCCTGGTTTCCATATGATCGCAAGGATCGCAAGTGACGCAAGAATCACTGAATATGGGGACTTGCGATCCTTGCGATCCTTGCGATCCTTGCGATCCTCGCGATCCTTGCGATCCTTGCGATCCTTGCGATCCTTGCGATCCTTGCGATCATATGGAAACCAGGCTTTACAGTAACCACTTCCAGAAAAAAAACATTACAAGCATGGTTCAACTGTTGAAGAGTATTTGCAAAAATTAAAAAACGTGACAATACTGCAAAGCATGTCGCACTTGACGAAAAAAGTGTATATTATAACGGCGAATCACTTTTAACTCACAGGAAAAAATTTAGTTTAACTCATAGCTTAAAGAATTGTAAAATGCCACCAGCAAAATATAGATATACTTGGAAAGCAAAAGGTTTTCCATTTTGGCTGCTACTAAACTGCAACTAAATGTCTTTCTTACAAGTTAATTACTTGAGACGAATTAACCAGTGAATTACCTGTCAGATTTCATTTATTTCATTTCATTTAAGGTTACTGTAACCCTTCAGACAGCGATTAAGAAACTCTACTTTTCACGGCCGTTCCTTAAACTATACCAAACAAACATCTATGTTATTCGAAGCAGAATAAAAC
>REGM01000524.1:81159-103011 GCA_004194415.1 Aurelia aurita | reverse complement strand
TTCATTCATTTCATTCATTTCATTCATTTCATTCATTTCATTCATTTCATTCATTTCATTCATTTCATTCATTTCATTCATTTTATATTATCTAACCACGGTAGCCCCGTCAGTCTTGTGGAGACTGCTTTACAGGGGGCCATGCAAAAAGACTACAAAGTATAAACCTAATTTACAAATGTTGCTAACTTAAGTTAAACAGCAATAAAAAAAATAAAAATGTCCATAACAAAATTATACGAAATTAAATCAAAAGAAAAGTGAAATCAAACCCTCTGCAATGGCTCGTTTAGGGTGCATGTTTGACATCCAAGCTTAAATTTGCTCCAAAGCTTAGGTCCACGAAATGAAATAGACTGCTGCCCATTTGACGTTTTGAAAAGTGGAACACGCAAGTCAGTATCCAATAATAAATTCTAAAAGTAGTACCAACTGAACCGCACATGTCAGCATTTGCAACACTGTTATCCATTGTTTTCTAGCTCAAGTGACCAACAAAGAGTAGTTCAAGAGCAATTGGTTCCCAAAGTATAGAAACCTACCAACGTTCGAAAAATGTTTTGAAAGCCTGCTAACTGTCGAAAAAAATGTTTCTGATCTACTACCAAAATTAAGAGCAGCTAAAGAGCGTTGGAGTCATGCCTTACCTACCTATGATAGATCTATAAAATGCAGGGCTCAACATTCGCCAGTGCTTAGCAATGTCCAGCACAAGCAATACTGTATAGTTAAAAACCATCTGCTCGTTAATAGTTCAAATAATTTCTTGAAGATATTTTATTAACTAAAATAATAACAGTGATAATGCGTGTTGAGTATTAACTTCAACAATGAGCGAACAATGATTAGGTATTACATTTGTTTTGAAACTGCTATATAGCTAAGAATTGTTCCTTTGTTCTATTTCTAGACTGTTGTTACAATAACTACAGTGGGGGACTGGAACCAAATGCCCCTTTAGTGAAAATTGAACAGAGGAGCATTTCTCACCTATTGTCTATATCCTATCATTTTCTTCATTGTAGTGTAATGAAATTACCCCTCTCTGTACCTTTGTTCATCTTTGTATCACTTTTCGCTACAAAGATATCATTAAAACAACTGCAGAGGACTGGAGGCAAGTACCCCCTTTCTAGAAATAGAACATGCATCGAATCGCATAGTAGTTTTTTTCTTCATGCGTTTCTGCATGGACCTAGTAAAATTTATGTTACGAACACAAGTTTCAAAATCATACTTCCAATGTGGAAAAATAGCGATTCTCTATGCATTAGACTATTTGGAAAGTTTAAACAATAAGGGAATCTTTGTTTTTCGGGGCCCATGCAGAAACGCATGTTGTTTTTTTTCTCCATGCGTTTCTGCATGGGCCTAGTAATTCTAAGTTACGAACACATGTTTCAAATCATTCTTCAGGTATAGAGAACTTGTCTTTTCGTTAGAATATTAGGAGTCTTTAAACAATAACGAAATCGTAGTTTATGGGCCCATGCAGAAACTGATAGTTGTTTGTTAACATATGTTTCTCCATGGGCCTAATAAAATCTAATGTCTAGTGCTTAGTGCAATCTTCAATTTCATACTTCAAGTATAGAGAACCAATAACTGTCTTCAAGTTGTGATATTTGCAAAGTTTAAACAATGAAAGCGTAGTTTTTATGGGCCCCTGCAGAAATGCATAGTAGCTTTTTTAACATCGCACTCTAATGAGAACACAAATCTGATGGGCCGCAATGTTTTATGAATATCCGTATCATTTGTTGTCGTCCAAATCTCTCCACGATTCTTGGTGGCACTTTACTATATGAGAAAATGTTTATAAGAAATTCTCAGATCAGTAAGAAATTAAGAAACCTTATCATTTTAGAAACCTTTTTCTTTGGGTCTTTGTTACATTATTTCATGAGGTTACTTTCTGTATTACATGTTATTATTTGAGGAATGTCTATACAGTTGCATGAATTCATAAAATTTGATGTGAAATGTTCAGAAAGCCACAGAATTGCTCAAAAAAGCTTTCAGTACTCAGATAATGAGAATCTTAAGAAACTTTCAGTGCTGGAGTGCAGTTTCAAATTCTTAGTTTCTTGTTTAGAAAACGTGCATTAAATATGTTGGAGCTCCTTGACTCTAGAAATTAACCCTAAATATATGTTTATACCGAAAAAAACTATTTTGTTTCTGAATCCTCCTGGATAACGTTTCTCCACTGAATACGATGTGTTGCTTGATTTGATTCTGTTACGTTTTAGTGTATGTTGCCCCCTATTGTGGTATTGCACCCCTACCCCTTCCTTTGACTTTTGTGATAAGATGATACATGTTTGGACTTTTTTACTATTTGATACTATTTGATTGTGAAACGCATTGTCGTTCGCGCTCCACTGATGCACAATAGTGCACCAAGTCAAATACGTAACTACGACGCACAATAGTGCTTCACATCGATGACGCAGTAGTTAAGTAATCCAATTAGCTTACCGCTTTGTTGTGAAACGCATATGTGCATCAGCCCATGCAGCGACGCATGCCATGCAGAAACGCATTTTACAGCGGCTTGCTTTGTTTTTATTCATGACTTGATGGATTGGGCATAGAATTCTCTTTGTATGCAATCGCTAATCGCTTTGTATTCGGGTGTCAATCAAAAGTAGCGGATCCTATTGTAGCATTATCTCTCCTTGCTGCTTCCGTTATTTCTTTTTCCAAAAGTTAACTTCAGCCAATTATATTGCAGTCTGCTAAGTGAGCTTCATTTTAGCGTATAGTATAGTATAGTACATTTTGAGCATGGTATGCTACGCTAGAGAGAAAATAAAAACAATCTTAGGGTTTACTCTTTTAAAAACTTTCCTTCCTTGTTCTATTTATAAAAGTATAACAGTAGTATAGTACAGTTAACTGCAACCGTACATCGGCGTTATGTTACATGTTACGTAATATACTTGCCTTGACTTCAGGTCGCGTACGGGTGGTTGCCTTGACTTCAGAAATGACATACCACAAGCCTCATGGAGGGCAGCGACAAGAGAGTGATGCTTTGTTTTACAATGCTAGAGTTATATACACACAGAAAAACGACAAGGATGCTTTACAAAGGTAAATTATAACTGTTAACTTCATTCTGAAAGATAAACTAATTGTTGATAATAATCAGTTTCATTCCTGCTGCACCGAACGATCATCGCATGTAGAAGGCCTAAAACCACATCTATTTAGCCATTTGGGCTTAGTTTTCTCGGTTCAAGGTGAAATCAAGTATCGAAAAGAAAAATAGAATTCAGAAAAATACTTACATCAATGCTTAAGTCAAATAAGTCGAAGACATTGAATATTCACAATTGCATTGCTTGTTTGCCGTAGCATGATGTTTCAAACAGCGGATATATTTCTTGTCCAACCTGATTTACGGTAATCAAATCAAATAAATTCAATTCAAGAAGAGCATCTTTCCTGCATCATAATTTTATTTCGAAACAGTCTCAATTTGAATAGCCTAGCTTATCAATCTTGGGACACATACGTTGAGATAGAGTCATCAAAAGCTTTCATAAATGTTGTGTGATGACAAGGTGATTTGGTACCAGTGAATTTGCTTACAAAACATTTGTCCCTGTATGTAAGAATATTATCATGCTTGTCTCTTTCAAGCTCATCAAATATCGCAGCAACACCAATATCATAGCCATACTTTGCATCCTCCGCAAGGTCAATTATATACTCTGTCTGGAACTTGATGTCATCATAACAATCTTCCACACCTTTATTCCTGTAGAGTAAAACATAGTTGAATGTAAAGGCCGACCTCCACTGCAGTTGTTTCTGTCGGCGACCAGTGCGCTTGTCTTGTGCGCAAACAGAACTTGTGAAATAGACGAGTGCGCTGGTCACCGACCAAAATTATACTGCAAGTATCGGAGGTCAGCCTTTAGATCATCATCATCACCATCCTCATCATTATCATTATCATCACTATCATTATCTACAATTGGATTTTAACCTAGTACAAGGTACTAATTCATTCTAACTACAAAAGTAAATAAATGAAAATGTTTAATCTTATAATTAATATCATAATAGATAGTTACATGTAAAATCCCACTAAAAACATAGTCTGTAAAGTGAATTTATTCTTTTATAACAGTAAGATTTAAAATAAATATAACAATACAATTCAAATTCAATGTAAACTGTTGGGGCGAGAGGCAAAAACCTAGGTTATCGAGTTGTCTCTAAAACCGCAACGTTGATTTACATACAAATTTTCCGCAAAATGATCAACTATACAAAAAACGATGACAATGTATTCAGGGAAGATAGACAAATAGACAGGGGATATAGTCCAACGCCACGCGCCATCTCCACCAAATAGACCACGACGACCTCAAATCTGCTAGGCGACTCCCAAGATCCCGACCGGACATGGCAGGAGCAATCCTGATGGACCTTTTTCTAAGGCATTCGATTGCATAAATCAGGATCTCTTGATCGCAAAATTATCTGCTTATGGACTCGGCTGGGATGATCTTAAGCTCATCAAAAGCAATTATCAAAGAGGAAACAAAGAGTTAACATAAACAGCTCATATAGTAGTTGGAGAGATGTTACGATAGGGGTACCGCAAGGATCAGTCCTAAGGCCTCTTTTATTCAATGTTTTCATAAATGAAATTTTCCTCTTTGTAAATAATACTAACATTTGTAACTATGCTGATGACACCACTATCTATGCATGCAATTCGGATCTCAATACTATAATTAACAATTTAGAGATAGACAGTTCAGTACTTGCGAAATGGTTTTCAGAAAACTGGTAATACGCATATATATCGAACCTTGAAATAAATTAAAATAAATTATCATGCTACATGCATAAATTATTCTCAGATGATTGATACTGGTTCTCTAAAGTTCTTCTCAGTACTTTCTAGTACTTCTCGGTACTTTGTGGTACTTCTCAGTACTTTCTAGTACTTCTCGGTACTTTGTGGTACTTCTCAGTACTTTATGGTTCTTCTCAGTACTTTCTAGTACTTCTCGGTACTTTGTGGTTCTTCTCAGTACTTTTTAGTACTTCTCGGTACTTTGTGGTTCTTCTCAGTACTTTTTAGTACTTCTCGGTACTTTGTGGTACTTCTCAGTACTTTCTAGTACTTCTCGGTACTTTGTGGTTCTTCTTGGTACTTTCTAGTACTTCTCGGTACTTTATGGTTCTTCGCAGTACTTTCTGGTACTTTCTAGTACTTCTCAGTACTTTATGGTTCTTTTCAGTACTTTTTAGTACTTCTCGGTACTTCGTGGTGCTTTTCAGTACTTTGTGGGTTTTCTCAGTACTTTGTGGTACTTCTCGGTACTTTGTGGTACTTCTCAGTACTGTATGGTTCTTCTCAGTACTTTATAGTACTTCTCGGTACTTTGTGGTACTTCTCAGTACTTTATGGTAAAGGCCTTATTACAGTATTTATAATTTATGCATTGTGTTATATAATTTATTTTAATTTATTTCAAGGTTTGATATATTTGCATACTCCCAGAAAAAAAAAACTTCATGAAACTTAACCTTATTTATACCGGGCTTTTTGGACCCTTGTAGTACCGGGGGGGGGGGGGGGGGGGGGCACAAAGTGCCCGCCCTTCAAAACTTTTTGAATAATGCAGATATGAGGGCGAGACTTGGTACAACGGTGCACAGTAACAAAATCTACACAATAGGGCACTTTTTTATTCTTCATTACATCCATGACGTCACTATGGCGTGATAATGGCGGGAAAATGCGATTTTCTAACTATTGACAAAATTAGCAATATTTAAGGTTTTATTCAAATAATTCCTTCCATAATGGCTCTAAAATGTATCACAAATCATCAAGGAGCAAAAATCAGCGATATAATATCTATTAAAACTCATTATTTATTTCATTTATTCATTATTTAATTGTACCAGTTTTTCATTGTTTCATTAAAAGCCCTAATTACAGATGAAAATACTCTGAAATGCCTTAAAATCATTGAAAACGATCTTGAGAACCATATTTGACAATAAAATTTTATTTGTTACATTAGTTATTAATTATATGACGTCATAAACTTTGATGACGTCATTAATTTTAAAATTGTTGACGTCACCTAAAATGAATAAAATTATACATCATCTGAAAGCTCTCATCGAGAGCTATCGAACGGTGGTATTCTTGATGATCTCTGATCATCTTGGCAAAACTAGACTCACTTCTTTTATTTACCACCCGACCATGTGTCGAAAAGACGTTAGTCACGTGATCAGTGTCTACCATTTTGAAAAAAATTTCAATTTTTAATTTGCCTATTAAATTTTAACCCTTCCACCCATTCCACCCATCTTTATGCTCCATCTGTGATTGTCAGTATTTCCACCCTTCCACCCATTCCACCCATGTTTTCCATCGATCTGTGTATATTCTATCTCTTGCATTATAATCATAAGTTTGGCGGTATTTCCACCCTTCCACCCATTCCACCCATGTTTATGCTCTATCTGTGTATATTCTATCTCTTGCATTATAATCATAAGTTTGGCAGTATTTCCACCCTTCCACCCTTCCACCCATGTTTATGCTCCATCTGTGTTTGTCAGTATTTCCACCCTTCCACCCATTCCACCCATGTTTATCATCCATCTGTGTAAATTCTATCTCGTACATTAGAACCATAAGTTTGGCGGTATTTCCACCCTTCCACCCATTCCATCCATCTTTATGCTTCATCTGTGTTTGTCAGTATTTCCACCCTTCCACCCATTCCACCCATGTTTATCATCCATCTGTGTAAATTCTATCTCGTACATCATAACCATAAGTTTGTGGGTATTTCCAACCTTCCACCCATTCCACCCATGTTGTGGATCGAGCTTTGGAAGCAACATGTAAGTTAACACAACGTGTATCGTATCTCTATATTCCTCTAAATATAGAGGTACATAATTCATGAATTTTTCTCATATTTAGATAAATTCACCAGGGGTCAAAGGTATCCCTGGTGAATGCAGATGAAGCAAAGCGCCAGAGGCCGAAAGAAAAAATAAATAAACAGCGAAAAAGAAGATTAACAATATCTATAATGATATTTCATTCCTGATACATCGAGGGGTAGCCAAATTTTAGGAAAAGTCACAAAACCTCTGCTCTTTATCTTTCGAAGTGACGACACTACATCAGATCATATTTGCCGCGGGCACTTTGTGCCCCCCCGGTACTAATAGGGTTAAGGATGACAAATGTCACCTCATGATATTTGGTAACAAATGTAAAGACTCAGGAATCACTATCGGTAACTCCACAATTAAAGGAAGTCACTATGAAAAACTGTTGGGAGTCACTTTCGATAAAAGATTAAGTTTCACAAAACATGTCGAAGATTTATGCAAAAAGGCAAACCAAAAATTGCATGCACTTGCTCGCCTCTCTAATTATACGGACCCTGTCTAGAAAATTAATCCTGTCTTTAGACCAGTCTGCAGTGAATTTAATCGAATGGTGTGCCCCGTTAAGGTAGTTGATAAATTCCAAAAGTTTTTCTTCGCCATGTAACCAAACCAAAAATACATCATCTATGTAACGCCACCATAGCCACGGTTTGTGTTGTGATTCTGCAAGTAGCTTCTCTTCTAATGCTGCCAAAAACAAAATGGCATATGATGGCGCACATTTAGTGCCTATTGCCGTCCCCCTAAGTTGTTGAAAATGTGACCCATTGAATTCGAAAAAGTTGTTCTTAAGCACTAACTCTGCTAGTTCTACGAGAGAGTTTGTTGAAACCGACTTATCCTCTCGACCGTCAAGGGCAACCCGTAAAGCTTCCAGTCCCTGATCATGTGGTATGCTCGGATAAAGACCAACCACATCAATCGTGCAAAGAATATCGTTCTCAGAAAGTTCCCCAAGATCCCCAATCTTTTGCAAAAAATGATTTGTATCCTTTATGGACGACCTGACGTTTTTAGCTAATGGCTGTAAATGATGGTCCACAAACTGTGACATATTCTCCGTATAAAAACCACAGTTTGAAATATTTAATAATAATAATAATAATAATAATAATAATAATAATAATAATAATAATAATAATAATAATAATAATAATAATAATAATAATAATAATAATAATAGTAATAATAATAATAATAATAATAGTAATAATAATGCCATCCATGACGACGCCACAACCGACACACCCGAATACCAATACGACCGCATCCCCAAAAGGTACATGCTGTGTTTTAGTCTTTTTTGTGAAATGGTAGGGTGAGATCTTTGTCAAACACAATGTCGAGCACGAAACAAACAGCAACAGCAAGCAGCGAAATAACAGCAGCAATAATATTGACACTATTTGCAGATAAAATGTCCATACAATTGTCTCCAAAATAAATATTCTCAACTCCACGTTCTACAATCCTAAAGCCTGATAAATCTCGATCTCTTGGGGAATTCTTGACCCACTAAAAACTTAAATATCTCCGATTGACCTCCAAAAAACTCCCCAAAAACCTCAGTCCAGTTCCTAAGTCTTCCTAATCACGTGATATAACTACAGTCAATACAATTAATATAAACGGCGCGAAACAAAACAATGACTAAAGACAACAATAAGTCAACTACAAACAAATACAACATTTCCTCCATCCTTACAAAAACATATTATGTATATAGCAAATTAGGGTCCATAAAATGCATTGAACATAACATTTTCATCAAGTCAACAGCAATGTTTTTTATAAGTCTTGTCAATCAATTAAAAACAGTTTTCATTCAAACAACAGTCAAATAATGTGCTAAACATCCTTCATACCTTTTGGCTAATTCTGGGTTAGGCCTCAGATTATACCTTCCTCTTCCCCTTTGCTCATCAACTTGCACATCCTCTTCATCTCCTGAAAATTCTTCATCTGAGCTATCTTCAGAATCATAATTCACTTCATCCTGTAATTTTTCAAGGCCCATATCTGATATTTTTTCATCAGAATTGCTGGGCTTCTCTGTCGTTTCTCTGTGTCAATTTTCATTGCCCCTATCTGGTATTCTTTCACTAAACTCATTCCATAAGTCTCAGTATCGCCATTGAATTGGATATTTATCTTGTTGGGGAGACGAACTCGAAAAACCTTTGTCCGAAAACAAAATAATCTTGGCCTATCACCGACGACCTAAAAGTTGTCGGTCATGCGCATGTCAAGTAGGCTTTAGCATTGAATTGCATTGCTCATGTTATTAGCCAATCAGCGATTGATATTAGTGCTCCTGTGCAAGGTACTGTGCAGCGGCAACACAAATCTCCGGGAAAACCATCGCGCCGTATTTACAGACTGTCAGTGCATTTCTGTTCTTATCTGAGTATACTTTCGTTTACAAATTTAATTTCTATTTAAAAAATGTTCTCTATATAGTACTGGCAGATATGCCACAACAAAGTTCAAGGGGTAAATCGATTTTTATTTGAGATATCTGGGGTTTTTAGCAGGCCTATTTGCAGGTGATTAGGCTGTAATGTAAGAACTGAGGGGATGAAGATTCCCTTCACATTCAAGTACACTCATTTTTGTAAGAAAATTCGGACCAGGGTTGGTAGATAGTTTTTTAGATAATTGCTACCAATAGTTTCTTGTGAGTTTCTTATATTTCTAAATGCCCCAGTGTAGAATTTGTTTGAAGGGCCTCCAAGCTACCATAGTAAGATCTCAAAAAAATATTAGCAAGATTGAAACTCAAAATAATGTCAAAACATTTGTTATTACTGTACAGTGTATAAAATTTGTGAGTGAACTGGGAAAATTAAAGCTGCAAATTACAAAGTTTGCTAGCTTTTTTAATCCAGGTATAAGGGTTTCATAACTTTTGAAAAATTGAGCATAAAGTTTCTTGTAAGCGGTTTCTGATACAAAAATGAGTGTATGTTAGTTCAGGAAAACTAATTTATATTGTATTGTGTAGACTTTATCATTTCAAAATGAAGGAAGCAAAAGATGAGGGGTGCTGTTGGACTGACTGAGCTGTGAAATTTGAATTTGCTGAGGGAAGGGGAACACGAAGTGTTTGCACAATGCTTTGGTGGTTAAATTTTGCAAGTTGCCATGAGAGATACTATAGAAAATAAGTTGCAATTCATTCGCACTTCCTACTTTGAAGTGTCATGTGACACATGAATCAAGGAATGAAGTTGGGCAATATTTAAAATTTCACCCTAGTAAGTCATCCAATTTAGGTATCAACATAAATCCTTTAAAACGCCCAACATCAAGCTGTGAATACTCATGTGAAATGAACATCCAGAAGGGAAATGTACATGTTGATGCTACAAGCAAGATCTTGCTACAAGACATAGAAGAAATTTGCGATCTCATTTTCAAATATATTTTAGCAATACTACTTATACTAGTCTCACACAGACACACAATGATCATGACATTTCAGATTCTAGAATTTAAGCCCTTCTTGGCAGTTGCTCGTCAAAAAAGTAACTTCTTCCATCAAAGGCTGGAAATATTTGATCTAGCAGTCTGGCAAATGTTTACTGTTATTCCTTTGACACACACAGTGTAAACCATCTTTGGCATATTTCTTGCCCATACCTTGCCTCTCAAAGTTGCAGTGGTAAGTTCAATTATTGCTGTTTGTTTTGAAAGGAAACTGCAGCATGATAAAAAATCGATAAACAGTTTGAATATTTGATAGATCTTCTGTTCCCTCTCGGACTCTACAGCCATGTTGTAATTTGCTATTTAGGCGTACTGCGAGTTGCAAGTAAACTGGAAGTAATTTTCAAACAACAGCACCTCTGACTTGATCGATAAATAAATAAATCTGTGGGTTTCTGGGCAGCAAAAAAGGCAGCAGTGCTCCACATCCTCTCATCAACACTCACTAATTCTTGCATAAAGGATGACTGTTTACGGCCTTTGAATGATCTGTTTTCTTTTCTAGGGGTTCTGACTCTTCTGCCTACGATGCATTTTTCCAAAGACTTAGCAGTAAAACTTCGTAATCAATTGGAAATCTTTATAATAATTCGTCGCCTCGCCGTTAAAAGCCCACTGATCTGAGGTGAAGCCTTGAGTGTGACAACACAACAACATAAAACATGGCCGCCAACTAAATACCTACTGCGGCTGCGCACGACCGACAACTTTTGCTGAACCAGGCCTCATGCAAAACACGGTCAAGATTCTGGTCGACAGATCTCCCCAACAATATCGCTCAAACTGAGACATATGACCAAACACTTCAAAAATGGGGACTAATTTCAGGATCTCCCCGGCTTTTCCCGCGGATCCAATCATATGAAAGATACTGACACTGACGTAAGGTTACCAAAGAAAAAATCTGCGAATGGGCAAAAATGTTTTTCTTTTCGGGGAGCAAAATTATGGAATAGCCTCTCAGCTGAGTCCAAACAGGCATCTTCTCTGAATAGCTTCAAAAAGTCTATTCAGACATGAGGGCGAGGCCGGATTTTGTGGAGGGGGCGTTGGCTGCTCTTGGCTGGCAGGCTGGGCTGGGGCGATTGGTGGTCCGGGTCTACGGTCGCCGGTTGCTTTGGCTTGGCATGTCGATCGGGGGTGGCTGGCGCTTGTGTTACAGAGTCTGCCCTTGCCCAAAATTTGTAATTTGCTTTCTCTTTGTAAATATTTTCTTTTAATATAAATTATCAATTATTGTAATTAGGTTTTAACATTATGGTTTTTGTTGTAATTAGGTTTGGACTATTTTTATTTTAGATTATATTGTAACTGTTTTTAATGGAGGGCCCCTTGAAAATCAGCCTTTGCTGAAGGGCAACCCTCCCTAAATGAATCAAATATGAAATATATTTGAAACACATGACATAATCCTCACGGAATCCTGCATTCTTATTGGATATAGATGCTCCTTCTCAGGGTATATGATGCATGTAAGCATCTTCCAACGTCCTGAACCTTGTGTTTAACAAGAACGTAATGGGGGTCGTGTAGGAATTTTTGCTTCACAAGGCATTCGGTTTCAATCAAATTTAGTCCCCAATTCGTTACTAATTGAATGTGACTCCTTATATGAGAGAAAATACAAAATCAGATTAAAAATATTGAACGAATACAAGGAATCACGTCGTAAGTCTATTCTTTCACCAGAATCGTTGGGCTTGCTTGCAACTGTTCCTTTGGAATCACCAAGTTTCTTCTTTCCCACTCTTTGCAGCTTGTCACGTGTCAGACATTTTGTCTTGACGTTTTTCCAATTCACTTCCACATGATAAACTGGAGGAGCTGCAACCACAACTTTGTAAGGACCATCCCATTTGACTTCAAGCTTCGCGACTCTTTGCTGGCTGGTATATGTAAACAAGTTATCCTGGCTCTAACTTTTCATCGTGAATCTTCTTGTCGTAATAACTGGCACTGCCTTTCTGCCTTGTGCTCATATTCTCTGTCTTGCTAGCTCATACATTGAAGACAACTGCTCACTAGATTGCTCTATGGACAAAGGCAAATTCTTGCCGCGTGAACATGTCCCAAACAGTATGTCAGTTGGAACTCTGAACTTTCTGCCAAACATCAGCTCTACAGGAGTGAAACCAGTTGAAGAATTAACAGATGAGTTGTAAGCAAACGCAAGTTCTCTTGTCCATGTGTCCCAATCTGGTCTACTATTGCTCTCCCGATTCACATATGCTGTCAAGTAGTATTTCACAATGGCATTGGATTGCTCAGTCCATCCATTACTACGAGGGTTGTAGCCAGTGGTGCAAATCTTGCTCACTCCTAGCTCTTTATAAAAATTTGGAACAACTCTGAATCAAATGCAGGGTCTCGGTCAAGACGCCAGGGGAATCCAAATGTCAGATAATAATCCACGACACATTTAGTCCAGGAGGAGAAGGGGGGATTGGTAAGAAAAAGATGGAATTTATATGAATGAGTGATTTTGGTCAAGTTTGGGGCGCTTATTACGAAAATCGATGTTATACGGCGAATATCCGGGGCTTTCAGCCTCGTTTTCATGAAAAAGCCTCGTTTTCGTGAATACACATAAAAGTGCCTTATTACAAGGCTCTGTTTGATTTTATTTTCTAACAATGGATAAAGGATGACGGAAATATGCCAAATGTAACTTTTCGAAACTAAAAATAGACTATTGCGACTTCCGGTCACGTGATATTTGAGTCGCATGCCTAAAAGCAATAAGAATGGGAAATTCAACCTTAATGAATTTCTGGCTTATTTTTCAGCGTAAGAGTACTTTTTCTATGCATTAGGAATTCGTTCACCTCATATTTATCTTCAAAAATGTGACAATTGCTGTCTATATTGTCATCAGTGGACTCTTGGACCGTTCATCTATCCCTTCTTAGAAGCAAAAGTGTGACTTCACACGCAACGAATTTGTCCAGATGTTCAGATATCTGTGGCAAAGTGGCATCAACGATAGGTCGATATATGACTGCATGATCTTTTGTGTATCTCTACCAAAGACGTTTTCTCCTAACGCCATAGTCTCATTGCAGTCTCCGATAACCATACAGGCAGCAATCATTCCTAACTATATGCCAGAATCAAGAAGTAGATATTAACAATTGTTTAAATTATCCATTGCTAGCAGTATCACTTGCTCCTTCCACGGATGATTTAGCTCTTCTGGATGCTGCAGTTGATAACCCCATTGTAATTTCATAGATTTATCAGAAGACAGAACTCTGTATTCGTAATTTCAAGAACGCGCTGCTGCTGCGATCGGACGGCTTTGTAGGAAATAGACAAATAAATGCTTAATAACTTGTAATAACTTGTTGTTTTTAAATTCATAGCTGCATAGAAAAAAAAATTGTGATACATTCTAGAGCCATTATGGAAGGAATTACTAAATAAAACTCTAAATATTGCAAAANAAAAAAAGGTAACGGATTTGGTTGGCTCCAGCAATGTGAATATAGCTTTGATCGATGGCTAATCACTCTCAAAATGTTCCTCGATAGTTAACTTGAACATAGATACCTCGTTTGTTGGTATTGGTGCCTTGAGAGCAGAGATATTGATCTTGATAGCTCAAATTTGTACCCACGTGCAAACCAGAGCTTTTGCCTTTTGGCCTAAGCAAATTCTTGATGCATCTCGAAATTAAAAACTGAAATTAAAAAACAATAAAAAAACTGCCCATTGGGTGACTGGGGGATGATTTTTGGCAAACAGAATGTAATAAGATGTAATATTTTTCAAATTTTATGAAGGATATCGTTGATTTATTCGCTGTGCCTCAAGAATTTGCTTAGGCCAAAAGGCCAAAGCTCTGGTTTGCACGTGGGTACAAATTTGAGCTATCAAGATCAATATCTCTGCTCTCAAAGCATCAATACCAACAATCGAGGTATCTATGTTCAAGTTAACTATCGAGGAACATTTTGAGAGTAATTAGCCATCGATCAAAGCTATATTCACATTTCTGGAGCCAACCAAATCCGTTACCTTTTTTTTGGGACACCCGGTATTTCAATACAAAAGTTTAAATTTCACGAACAAACAACATTTTATCAAAAGTAACTAAATTCATTGATTCTATACTTCCATACAAGGTCACATAAACTTTAATGTGACAAAATGAATATGATACCAACTTACAGGCATTTTACTTGTCTATCGTTTTTTATACATTTGATAATAACATGATAATAATTCAACACATCTCTGTTGTAGCTGAACCATTAATTTTTACTTCTTCTTTGGAAGATATCTAGAGTTCATTTTCAAACCTCAATCACACAAATATCTAAATGGTTCAAAGAATAGTCTTTTAATTCTCAAATCTACTGGGTTGCCAAAACCCACAGGGTCCATTCAAAGAGGCAGACAGTACCAATCTTCTCACATAAACCAGATAATGATAACCCTGCAAAAAATGACGGACATTTTTCAATTGTGCACCTGGCACAGCTTGGAAATCCTAATGTTGATATATAATTACAGTACTTGGTGGCTCTGTACAAGGCTGATTTTATGATCCATCTGACAATGAAAAATTGAGGGATGCCTCAAGGAAGAATGGAGGTTTGCCAGAATTCAAACAAATTGTTCACTTTTAAATCCATAGAAAAATCAGGATGGAAGATACTATAGGGCAAATGCTGAATTGTATTTCTACCAGAATACAATAATAACATAGTTCTTTTTTAGGACTTTTGGTGGTTTTGATGTCATTCAGAGAACTGTATCACTTTCATCTAAGTTTTTTCCTGATGAAGCAGTGTCTTGGCTAAAATTTAACAACAAGTTCTATCTGCTGGCCAAGTTTGAAAACACACAATGTATTCCTACTTTTTACATGGTGGGTGAAAGGAACAAAACAGCAATTTCCTAATTCTGAGAAATAAAATCATTTTTAAATTTGCAAATTTCAGGTTGACTTAACTTAAAATTTCTGATGGACATTAAATCAAAACAAAATGCAGAGAATCCAAGGTCAAGTTGATCTCCAGGCTCTAAGCCTGAGTGTTTACATAAGAGTACATCCTTGAAGGTCTGGTTTTCTAAATTGCCATGTTTATTTCATGTCAAACACTCATTTAACATTTTATTTTATGAGACGCAATTACCACCTGTTCAATCCTGTTCACCCTTTCATCTTTAGACAAATTAACGCGAGGAGGCCTAAATAGGCATAGCAACAACAGTATGAAAACACAGCACTGACTTTGCTTGGCTAGGCCACATAACAGTAAAAATTACCGTCAGATAGCAATTTTCAAAAGCGAAAATTGAACACTTTGCAAATTTTCCTGGATAATCGCGTAACACTGCCATGTTAAGAAACATGTTCACTGCAATTTTACGAAGTTGCATTGAGTGGACAGGTGGGAATTTCCTTCTAGAACTCTTTTTATGAAGGGTAGTTAAGAGGCTATCATTTTAGGCCTAAAAGTGTTTGCGTGCTAATTTTCTGAATAATTTTCCTACCGGCATAAAAATATTTAATCAAAGACAAAAACTCAAAAGCAGGGTGTTCAGGCTGTCTCTCTGACCTATGTCAGCCTCAAATTCCAAGAACTGCCACATTGGTGCTCATATGATTAGGAAAGGGTCTGTTTGCCGGAAAATCGAGATTTTATGACTTGAGCAAAGTAAAGGGTTTTTACAAATACTTTGCAAATTTTCCTAGGTATCCTACCTTGTCCGCCATGTTCGTTGCATCTTGGATTTTTGTTCCACCAAGTTAGACCGAGTGGACAGGACCAGTTTTGTGATTATGTATACTTGGAGAAATCTCTGTTTTCTGCTGATATTGCACCATTTTGGTAACAGCGACTGAGGCATTTCCCGAAGCTTCTTTGATGAATCCTTGGAGATCTTCTGCTTTGGCAGCTTCGCCAACCTCCCATGAGACTGTTTTGATTTGGATCGAACGCAAATTTTGGCGCGCAGGCGGTGATCGGGTGCCAAAACCAGAGACGAGCACCCGGCGGCTTCGATCCGGCCCGCCATTATTTTTCTTTTGCGGAAAGTTCGCTCCCAGCCTCGTTTTGCATTTGATCTCTTTGCTAGCAATAGTAGTGGTAAATGCTTTATCATATTGTAGGCATGTTTCAATAAATTCTAAAATTTACATGTCTGAAATCGGCATTCCTATGCTATGAAGCATTTCCGAAGTTATCTTANTGACTTGAGCAAAGTAAAGGGTTTTTACAAATACTTTGCAAATTTTCCTAGGTATCCTACCTTGTCCGCCATGTTCGTTGCATCTTGGATTTTTGTTCCACCAAGTTAGACCGAGTGGACAGGACCAGTTTTGTGATTATGTATACTTGGAGAAATCTCTGTTTTCTGCTGATATTGCACCATTTTGGTAACAGCGACTGAGGCATTTCCCGAAGCTTCTTTGATGAATCCTTGGAGATCTTCTGCTTTGGCAGCTTCGCCAACCTCCCATGAGACTGTTTTGATTTGGATCGAACGCAAATTTTGGCGCACAGGCGGTGATCGGGAGCAAAACCAGAGACGAGCACCCGGCGGCTTCGATCCGGCCCGCCATTATTTTCCTTTTGCGGAAAGTTCACTACCAGCCTCGTTTTGCATTTGATCTCTTTGTTAACAATAGCAGCTTTGGTTTGTTTACATTTTGCATAACAGCCAATCAGCAAGCTCCATTTTGGAGGATGTGATCAACAACTTCGGGCGTCGCGGGTCGAAGCTGTGAGGAAAACCACTGGAAAACCACCCTCGCGACTTTTGCTTGCCGCGAAAATATACTTTTGAGGAACCCTTAGAAAATTTTAATCTGTATTCTCAGATAAATTTCCTAACGAATGCTCCTTGCCCTTCTCTCTGCTGCTCTCGGTTTTTATGAAATAATTTTTTAAAACTTCCGTCATTTCCACGGCCCTCTCGCTTCCTTTCGGGGGACTAGGCCCAGCCCAAAGAAGTTAATATTTGCCTCTAGGAACGACGAAACGGCATTCCCATTAGCTAAAAATCAGTTTCAAGCTGGAAATTAAGGTTCAGATACATTTACAGTACCTCACATAAGTGTTGCACCAACCCAACTTATCCTAAATGGTTTCCAATCGATCCTAACAACAAAATTTGCACAGCGAAGACAAATCAGCATGTAAGGGTTTCTCTTCTAAGTGTTTTTTTGCGGTAGTTTATTGTCAATTCGTCTACTTATTTGAAAGTGAAATGAAACACTTAAGAGAAAAATACAACATTGAGCAAGATTTTGGTTGCATAACTGGAGAAACAGACCATAAGACAACGAAGAATTGTTATATTTATCAGCAGAGCAATACAATTTTGCGTTCATGAAAGCTTGATTCTCAAACTTTGTTGACCAAGAAAATATGAAAGTTTTCCTCAACGAATGTCATAAAAGAAGGAAGCAGAAATAAAAATAAATCAGCCTTGGAATGTAAGTGGATTAATTCGAGTAAGGGGGAATCACATAAATATGCTCTGATTGGCCAAACTCTAAGTTTTATTTCACCTTCAAGCGAAGTTGGAGAATAACAATTTTGATAATCTTTCCGAATTTATAAATTTAACGGTCTAACGGTAAACAACTGATCTGACGTATTCCAGCAAGAAAGATTTGTGTTAAATAATAAAATTGAAATTCAAAATATTCTTACCTTGGAGTCGTTTCCTTCCCTTTCCTATTTTCGTTTATTCTTGTAAGATTGATCCAAGGAAACTTTCATCGTAGATAAAGTTAGGAGAATCCAGATTTGAATAGCACAAAATTTTATCGTCCTTGCTCTGTTATGTAATTATTTCATGGTCTACTCCTCCAGTTTGCTTACCAAAATCTTGTTCAATGTTGTCCTAAAGTTTTCGTTATTTTAATACTTGGTCAAAAACATCCAATATGTAGCCAAAGCATTTCCAAATAAAGGAAAAAATATAGCCCTTCAGATTTATCAATACTGCACTATTTTCCAACAAGGGACCTTCAGTGCTGATCATATCCTCTCATCATCATAAGGGCTAACTGGGCAAATTGGGTGTTAGGCCCAATTATCCTTTGCCCCGGACACCCCAAGGAGGGGATCAGACAAAAGCCAAGCAAAATTAGGCCTTGGTTTTTAACACCCACAAAACACAAAGTGTTCCCCAACCCCGACGTAGCAGCCAAAGAGATAGAGGATATGATCGGACCACATAAAAGAAAAAACAAAAATAAAGAAAATGCCAACAATATTTATAAAATACATAAAAGGAAATAACAAACCCACAAAATAATAATAACAACAAAAACAAAACAGAGACCACGCACACAGTACATTACAAATGTAAAATTTGTTGAGATAGAAAAAACAGTGACATCAGCCTAATGGGTGTTGTACCCACTGAATACACAAACAAATAAAAAAGCGGGAGCGAAACCACCTTGGAGTGGGAGAGGGATGTCTCATCCCAGATGAAACAGGTCGAAAAACAAGAACAAAACTTATTATCAAGATAGCTTTCATGTGTGTGTTGCCGTAGTTGTTGTTAGTGTTGTTAGTATTAGTCGGGAAATTTTGCCCTTTGCCCCACTCCAGAGCCCTGGTCCAATTTCGCTCCAATAAAAAATAATCCAGTAAAAAACTAATGGTAACCAAAGTTCAGCCAAGATGGGTGTAATAACCCCTGAAGATGTAAAAATAATCCAGTAAAAAACTACTGGTAACCAAACTTCAGCCAAGATGGGTGTAATAACCCCTGAAGAAATCATGTAATGATAATGATAGTAAAAACTCTACTTGAGAGCAATAAAACATCAAAATTGAGTAATAATGGTAATGATCATGAAAATATCCTACTTGATTGTAGAACAGCATCACAATTAAGTTTAACTTCATCGAAGTTTAACCACAATAATCACAAAGCATCAAAATGAAATTTAACTTCATCCAAATTTTAATCAAAATTGAGCAATGATAATAATCATAAAAAACTCTACTTGAGAGTAATAAAGCATCAAATTTGAGCAATGATAATAATAGTAGAAATTCTACTTGAGATTAATAAAGCATCAAAATAGAGTAATGATAATAATAGTAAAAACTCTATTTGAGAGCAATAAAACATCAAAATTGAGTAATAATGGTAATGATCGTAAAAATATCCTACTTGATTGTAGAACAGCATCACAATTAAGTTTAAAGACCCTTTCCTGACCGGCATCCTTTACGGCCTTCGATTGCCGGTCCCAACAGCTTCTAGTCGTTCGTATTTTTTCTGACATCCAGAAAAAATAGCACAGTTGTAATCCATCTTAATCTTGGACTGAAATCGCGTAAATGGTCAACAAATTATATCAATAGTCTCTTTAGTTCATAAACAATGTATTTAAGCATGTATTTTCGTACTGCATAATCGGAATTGTGGAAATTNTAGGTTACAAGGGCAGGGAGACGGTCAAGGAGTGGAGAGGAAATTATCTCATTTGCGGTAAAGAAAGCATCAGAGATCGAATATATTTTAATTATTTTTATGATCAAGCATTAAACTCAACAAATAAATGCATTTAGAAACCCAAATATTACACATTAGAAATGTAATGAACTGTACCTCAGTCGTTGGACTGGACTCGAGCAATAACGGAAAAATATGCCAGAATAAGAACCGGCAGGTGAAAGGTTATCGATTCAATTTGGTCTACTTCCTCTTAGGGAACATATCTGCAGTTATTTCTCGGACATCCACTTTGACTTGTGATGAGATTTGGAAGTATTCCTTGACTGAGTTGTCAGTAAACCGCCATATTCTGTGTGAGATCGAATGAACACAGGACTTATTACATCATCGTACGCATCACTGTTGATAAATTGGCGGCAGTCTCATTTTGATGAGAGACCATTGGGACACATTGTGATCAGTCTAGACACAGCCACCTTAAGTTTTGTAAACAATAACAAAGGCGTGCAAAGGTTGCCGGTCAAGAAAGGGTCCTTAACTTCATCGAAGTTTAACCACAATAATCACATAGCATCAAAATTAAATTTAGCTTCATCGAAGTTTTAATCACAATCAGCAAAACGCAATATGTCATTTTTTTAATTGATCAGAGTCAGTACATAACAAATCCTTTTTTTTGTAGCCTAGATATCTTAAAGGAAATATCCATTTTTTGCAGCCGGTAATTTGACAGAAACTTTACAAGCCTATATATATATATATTAGACTGATTACATGAGTCTCAGTTTTCCGCATTGAATTGAATGATAATATGGCTTCAAACTGAGACTCATGACAATACAGCTTCAAAACAGAGACGAAGGGTGTGTTTGATTGGTACTAATTCTGAAAACGGTAGACTTGGTAGACTCGGAATTTCTGTTTGATTGGCTCCAAAATTCTTAAAACGGTAGGTTTGGCAGGTTTGGAAGGCCTTCTGAACCTTCTGCTCCAAAAGGCAGAAGGTTTGGCAGACTTCGGAGAGAAGAGTTCGAATGGAACACAGTGTTCGGTCTATCGAATCGAAGCCATCAGACTTTATTATACTTTTGTTCCATCGGTCGAATACTGTATTCGAACTCTCCAACACCTGCTGTTTTAAAGATTTTTGTGTTTGATTGGGAAATTTGGGAAATATGTTTCCGTCTCTGCAAAGTCTACTGTTTTCAGAATCTGGGAGGTTTGGAATTACCAATCAAACACGCCCTAAAATGACCTAATGCGCCGCATTTAGGGCGCATCCAATAAAATCTCGACTTTCTTAATAAGGTTAGACCACGTGCCTATTCTTAGCGTTTGATTGGCTGATTAGATCAAAGTTTGACTTTTCGAAGCGAAGTGACGTTCGAAGTGACGTTCGAAGCGACGTTCGAAGCGACATTCGATTTTTCTTTCGACGTTCGAAGGATAGAAGACGATCGATTTTTTCTTCAGATTTTAGTCTCTTTTTATCATCTGTTTGGTCGTGAGTCCTTGTATGAGAGAAAATGAAAACATCAGATTAACCCTATTCGTACTGGGGGGGGGCGTTTTTCGCCCCCCCCTAACACACTTTGCTACACTGCGCTAAAACCACATAAGATATGACAACCACGCTTGGTGACTTTTAGTAAAATTTAGTTGGCAATTAAAATTTTTACATATCATTGTTCTTACTTTGATCACGTGATCACAGTAGCACCATATTTGGAGAGTGGTCAACAAAAAAAAGCTTAGAACGTCCATAGTTTTTGCCTCGCTTGTCCGATTGATCTCAAACATGCACCATTCGATTGCTTTTGATGAGTAATTTCATTTGATATATAATTTTGTCAAATTTGCTGACATCAGCAAAATTTAATATCTATGACGTCATTCACCTTTATGACGTCATTGTTCTAATTAAGAAGTGTAAAATATAAATAAATTGCATCTAATTTGGTT
>REGM01000524.1:42811-78079 GCA_004194415.1 Aurelia aurita | reverse complement strand
CAGCTCATTTACAGGCTTTATCCCTATTTTTGGACATAACCCCCTGTATCTCGGAAAAGCGTCCTTCCCCGCCCGATCAACATTCGGATTCGAATTCTACACCAAAAACTGCACTAGAAAAAGTTGGTCTGGTAAAGTCCTGCCCAGGTGGCCATTTACAGCTCATTTACAGGCTTTATCCCTATTTTTGGACATAACCCCCTGTATCTCGGAAAAGCGTCCTTCCCCGCCCGATCAACATTCGGATTTGAATTCTACACCAAAAACTGCACTAGAAAAAGTTGGTCTGGTAAAGTCCTGCCCAGGTGGCCATTTACAGCTCATTTACCGGCTTTATCCCTATTTTTGGACATAACCCCCTGTATCTCGGAAAAGCGTCCTTCCCCGCCCGATCAACATTCGGATTCGAATTCTACACCAAAAACTGTACCAGAAAAAGTTGGTCTGGTAAAGTCCCTCCTCGGGTGGCAATGCTCCCCCTTGTGCCTCTGGACTATACCTCTTACAGCGACTTATTGTTGAAGTCAGAAAGGTGCACTATGCATGTTTCTCGTCTGAGAGTTCTTTGTATAGAGGTTTTTTAAGACATTGACAAATATTAACCCATCTTTCATGAATGACATTTTCAAAATAAAATCCTCTATTTACTCATCACGAAACCCAAAAGATTTACAGCATTACAGACCAAATCAAGTGACCTTTGGTTCTAATAGCCTTCAATCATTAGGCCCTCAAATATGGAATGGACTGCCGAATGAAATAAAATCCGCCGAAAATTTAAATAGTTTTAAACACGTTATAAAAAAGTGGGATGGTCCAAACTGCAAAAGCAATGCTTGTCAGCATGTAACAGAGATTTGAATTTTTTTTTAGACCGTGTAAACATATATATATATATATGTTATTTCTTTATTTATTAATTTAGATTTAGATTAGTTAGTTTAGATTATCGATTTAGATTAGTTTATTATGTACATTATTGTATATATAAAGCTAGATATTAAATGATCGATATTAAATAAGATGACAAACAAACAAACAAACAAACAAACAAACAAACAAACAAACAAACAAACAAACAAACAAACAAACAAGTATCATAAATTACCATGTTTTGTTGCTGAGGGACAATCTGCTTCAATAAAATTTCAAGGGGTTACTACTAACTCGAGACAAGAAGCGCTGATTAGTCACATTTTATCGGCACCCCCAACGAAGAGGCAGCTCATAAGGCTGTTGTAAAAATTGGAGAAATGCTTGTTTGTAGGCTCTGAGCGGGCAAAACAGATAAGAAAAACCAGACGGCGCTGTGATCGTCTGTTATTTTTTGACAATCGGATCTCATAGGGATTTCTAGAACGAAAGGATTTTTCCAAAGGCATACCAGATTTTATAAAGTGACATGCCCCCTCGGCTGTGATGCCGACAGCGATAAATGGGTCAGCTAAGCAGGCGAAAACAAAAAAGTTTTGTGAAAATAGTAGCCTTAGCAGCAGTACCTGAACTATTGCTTGGTTTTTGTTGCATGTTTCAGGCCAAAAAATTGCTGTAAAGCTTGTCTAATATCAGCCATTAAAGCCTCGAGCGACGTTGGGCGTGCATTTTGGCTCTGCTCTTTGCCCTCCCAAGGCCACTAAAACTAGATTGTCGATGTCAGTCATAATGAAATTAATGTCAATTTACGATATGTACAATAAATAAAGAGGCAGAAAAAATATAAACTGGCACTCTCTCACCCAATCTTTACCAATACCAAGATTTTTGCGAAGAGCTTTCTTTCAGACGTCAGTCTGCTAGGTCGTCAGCTTGCGAATGCGAATAACTTTACTGTTACCCAATACTTAACATTTCCTTTAGCCACCAGGGGCAACTACACCCCGTGAAACGCTGATTAACAATTAAGCCGATGAAAAGAAGCTTGAACTTAGAATCCCTTGGGGACGTCACACGCTAACAAAATAATATTCTTGATCTAAAAGTACCTGCACAAATGGCATTCCAACAGCATGCGTCATTGATCACCCTTATTGGAATGCCCTTACATGCTGATTTTTCTTCGCTGTGCAAATTTTGTTGACATGATCGATTGGAAGCCATTTAGGATAAGTTGGGTTGGTGCAACACTATGTGAGGTACTGTAAATGTATCTGAACCTTAATTTCCAGTTTGAAACTGATTTTTAGCTAATGGAAATGCCGTTTTGTCGTTCCTAGAGGCAAATATTAACTTCTTTGGGCTAGGCCTAGCCCCCCGAAAGGAAGCGAGAGGGCCGTGGAAATGACGGAAGTTTTAAAAAATTATTTCATAAAAACCGGGAGCAGCAGAGAGAAGGGCAAGGAGCATTCGTTAGGACATTTATCTGAGAATACAGATTAAAATTTTCTAAGGGTTCCTCGAAAGTATATTTTCGCGGCAAGCAAAATTCGCGAGGGTGGTTTTCCTCACAGCTACGACCCGCGACGCCCGAAGTTTTTGATCATGTCCTCCAAAATGGAGCTTGCTGATTGGCTGTTGTGCAAAATGTAAACAAACCAAAGCTGCTATTGTTACAAAATTTACCCCTGCTCGCTCAAACACCAAGAAAATAAACTGCAACACATAATTTTGGTTATTTGGAAGCGGCAATCCCTCTATGATTAAATCAAAAACGTTTTGAGATTCATCGCCTTCCTCGTTGCTTTAATTTTAAAGCGACGAGAATGAAAGTTTCTTCGCGTGGTCGTCCCCACTGCGCAATGAATTTTAAAATAGCCTCTCGAAGTATACATCACAATCTGAAGCACCCGTCTATGAACCCCTGTACCATTTCTGGTGGTGTGTGAGTGAGGGCCCTTTTCAAAAATTCCACACCACTAAAAATCCTTAAAAAATGCCCTGGAACTTTTACCGCATTTCAAAAATTGGGAGTATGAGGAAAGCGATGATAGTTCATCACGCACTTGCAACCAGCCTTCAGAAAGGCAATGAATATCAAAGCTTTTGATATTCATCGCTTTGACTCATCGCTTACATCACGTTTGATTTAATTATCAAGGGAATGCTGCTTCAAAATAACAAAAATTGTCTGTTGAAGTTCATTTCATTTTTCATTTTCATTTTCAATTTTTTAGGCATGGTAGCCCCTCAGTTAGAGAAAAACTGATTTACAGGGGGCCATGCAATAAAAATACTAAAACTAAACTAAGGTATTACAATCTAATTAAAATAATATCAATAAAAGTAAAATTAAAAGAGTTCATTGCATAAAGCATCTTTACTTATGCTTTGTGGGATTTCATCAACCCTTCCCGGAATTTCTTTAGAGTAGGTGCTCCTTTTAATTCATCATTTAACCCATTCCAGAGACTGGCCCCTCTGAATGAAAAACATCTCTGACCAGCTGATGTCCTTAACATTGGAGTCCTAAGGTTTATATTAGAATTCCTCAGTACGCGAGAGGTTGTTTCGTTCACTCTATTGAACATGTCGCTCATATAGGACGGCGCATCACCGTTTAGGGATTTGAAAACCATTTTTAGTGTCTCAAAATCAATCAATTCCCTAACCGTGGGCCATCCTAGGGCACGAAAGAGTGGCAAGGCTGACTGGTCATATCGACTGCCGGTAACTATTCTGGCAGCACGATTTTGTAGCTTTTGGAGTTTATTAAGAGAGGTCTCACCAACATTCCCCCAAACAGGGCAGCAATATCTAAAGTAAGGTTCCACGAGGCTTTTGTACATCTGTTTAACAGTGGATGCAGGCACGTTGTGGTGAGCTTTATTTTCTTAAGGATGAGCGTGAACATCTCATCACCTTGTCGTTCGCACTGTGTGATGAACTTTCATCGCATGTGTAGTTTGTTTGTGATGAAGAAGGCGATGATAGTTCATTGTATATTGTAATTAAAATTTTTTATTGGAGGGCCCCTTGAAAATCAGCCTTTGCTGAAGGGCAACCCTCCTTAAATGAATTAAATGAAATTGCGCAGTGGGAACGTGTGAGCGAAGAGGCAAAAGCGATGAGAAAAGCGATGACAATTTGTGTAACGAAGCCTAATTGCCTGCGTTCAATCTTCATCTCGCAGTGGGAACTTGGCTTAAAAGTTACAAAACATATTTCGTAGTAACATTTCAGGCCTTGAAGCATTCGTGGTAAATCCTTAGGAAAGAAACCCACAAATTTATTCCCATGAAACGCTATTAATAAAAATGATAAAATAAGCTCTCACAAAGAGGGGTTCATGCCTATCTAAATGTCCTAGCATTTTTATGCATTGGAAATATAGGCCACACTGACTAAAACCTCAATTGAAATATAAATAACTCTTATATCCAAACCGCAGATCATTGGAAAGAAAATACATTGTCCTTTCAGGTGGTACGCGCCGCATGGATTCAAATGTTATTATGTTTCAAGGAATCTCGAGTAAAGGTCGGTTGCGTTTTTAGGACACCCAGCATTTATTCAGCACGGCTCTGAGACTCTTCGATATTTACCGGAAAATAGCATTGAGCGCGTTCACAGGTTCTATTCAAGTTTACAGGGGCAGTAAGACGCAAAACGCGGGTAACAGATTCTGCGTGGCGCTATCCCATAAGTATAAGCCGAAATGCTAAAGCATGTATACATTACCTTTCTCTTCGTTGTAATTCCGACGAAAATAATTGGGCAGCTTATCCAGTATTGTTCGAGAAAGTTCCATTGCTCTTTAGGTTTTGCCAAGCATCATACATCTTACTAAAAAAACATGTTCTTCGGTGGGTTTGTCCCACCTGCGAATTGTAGATCTTCTCTTCGCAGCTTCAATATTCCTCCGACAAGATCGCCATTTATAATTTTCAGGCATTTCCGATCAACGAAATAGCTTAGCAAACACATGACATCAACATAGACGAACAATATCTTTCAACTCAATTCGCAAGATTACTAAGAACAGCTTCTATGCAGCGAGATGAAAACATGCGATTATCTTTGTCAAAATCTCCATTGATGAGTCGATGCCTAGCCTAAGCATTTTCTGTTCAAATGTCCCGCGCAGCCTCACGTCCAACTGCCCCTTTAAGTCTATAGGTAAATTCAATTCAATTAAGCTGTAGCAAAAGAGGCACTGGGACTCACTAAAACCAGGTCACCCTTTTGAAAGTAGTTCTTGAATGTACGCAATTTTGTATCTAAAAAGTAACACTTTAATTGCTTTTTTACCTTTCTACCCATGCTTTCCAGTCTTCCTTCATTTCATCTATACCTGGAATATTGATATCTCCAACAATGTATTTCGCAGCCCAACAACCTTGGACATCAAACATTGTGTAAGTATAATATTGACCCTGAGCTCCCATGTACAGCAATTTGTTACTGCCTGCCTCTGTCCAAAGAATGCCTTTGTATAATCCACGAAGATAAAGCACGTTATGGGATTTCAATCGAAGCTCTTCACTTAGGAATGGATAATGGTGAATGTAGCCAGTGCACATAATAATTGTATCAACTTCGCATGAAGAGCCATCTACGAAATTACATGTTGAGCCTAAAACAGGAAATAAACAGTTACAGCAAGTTAGACCATGGGCAATGGTGCACAAAGTCTTTTGGGAAATGAAGACATGACTGACTGTACTGCTAGCAAATTGGTTTTCCAGTTCCCCTATCTGCAACTCTATTGATCAATTTGAGTCAAAAAGGTTCTGCCAACAACTTTGCTGTTTCTCTCTGCACATGCTCTGCACATGCTCTGCACAGATTATTATTATTATTATTATTATTATTATTATTATTATTATTATTATTATTATTATTATTATTATTATTATTATTATTATTATTATTATTACTATTATTATTATTATTGTTATTATTATTATTATTATTATTATTATTGTTCAATGTTCACACGGCGTTGATGTTGACTGACGGTTAACTACTGGATATCAGGCCAAGTCCCTTGACTTTAGGTATCCAGTCCTTTTCTTAGAATCTTTGCAGTTCCTAACAGGCAAGCTTTCTGTAAAAGTTCTGTGCTGCATTCTATTTCAATTTTCTTCAGCCAGTTCTCAAAGTTCTTTCCAATCGTGCCAAGAGCTCCAATAATTATTGGTACTATCTTGACTTCTCTTACATTCCNTAGCGCACAGGTACATAAGATTATGGCTCGAGATTCCTATCAGTGGAACACTGGATATAATTGGTCTTACGAAAGAAAAATGCGGGCTAGGAATTATTGATCCGTCTACGAAATTTTCCCAGTGCCAAGTTTCGCTTAGAAACTGTTTAAAGAAGTCCCCAAATGAAGACATTCAGTCACTACATAAAGTAACCAGTCGTGATAAAAATGTGCAGTATGACACATACACTAATGGGAAAGAGGTAATCAAAGAAAATAGAAAGAAGAAGGTCCATAGGATCACACAGGAATTGACATCACAAGGCCTTATACTAAAAGCAATCCTTGAGCACACGACAAATAAGATAACAAGCATAAGGAGTGAGGCGCAAAAACTTCTACCTAAGAACATCTTCAACTTCTCTGTGCGTTATCTGAATAACAGTTTGCCTACAAAGAGAAATATGAAATTTTGGGGAAGAGTCGAAAGCGAGTTGTGCAACTTCTGCCAACTCCCACAAACCCTTCTTCGCGTCGTCTCTGGTTGTAAGTCCATGCTTGAAGGGAAAAGATATACTTGGCGTCACAGCTCTGTCCTCTTGACGATTGGCAACTCTTTAACAGGAATAAGAAATATCATAGGCTATGCTGATGACATTCCCGGCTTCAGACCGTCAGCTACAATCACTGGAAACAGTAAGCGTCCAGATCTTCTTGTAATCAAAGAGGGTGTATTATATGTTCTCGAACTGTCTGTTGGTTTTGAAACAAAAATTGGAAAAAATGAAGTTCATAAAAATAGGCGCTACGAACATCTTTTGAAAGACCTTTCATCCTCCTACTTGCGTGTAGAATACATAAATCTATCGATGGGAGCAATAGGAACAATAGGAATCAATGGACACAAAGCATTTATGAATATGTTGGAACATTTATCAACTAACAAGCAAGAGCAACTTTACCTAGAAAAGAAAATAATAACCATCTGTATACGTTGTACATACTACATATTTTGTAAGAGGGACAGTGAGTGGACGAGTCCAGAACTTTTAACATTTTAAATTCTTTTCCTATTCATATATGGACAAATCTTATATTGACAAATCTTATAAGTTTTAGCTGTATATCTTTCACTTCATTTATCTTAAGAACATTTTTAATCATACTCTTAGAGCTAAAAATTCACAGATCTTTAAAAAGGAGATTGTTCTCTTGCAGGAATTCGTAAAACTGCTTATGAACTACTCGCTCGATTATTTTGCTTATTGTAGGCAAAATTGAAATGGGTCTGTAATTGTCGCAGTTACTCTTATCTCCACTCTTAAATAAAGCAACAACTTTTGCCGATTTCCAGTTGCTAGGAAAACTCCCCTCAAGAAATGATTTGTTTATTAGGGCTTGCAGAGATGGTGCAATGATGTCAGCAGAATCTTTCAATAACCTTGCGCTGATTTTGTCTAAGCCAATTGCTTTGTTTGTTTTTAAATTTTGTAATTGAATTTTCACGAAATTACTTGTTACGTGACTTAGTTGGAAACTCTTATATGTTTTCTTTTGCAAAAGTCCTCTTGCATCTTTCTTCCCTTTCCCAAAGGCCTTTGCGATTTTCTGACCTATAGTTGTAAAATGCTTGTTAAATACTTCAGCAACATCAACTGGTGTAGAAAAGTGACACTGGACAATTCTAGCCTGCAGAATGACTTTACCTTGTTTCATGAACGATATTTATCAAGAGTTCGCAAAGGTTACAAATCCTCTCAACCTATATAGTTCTAGAATATCAACTGTAAGGTATTGTATGAATTGATTCGGTAGATATATTCGTGACGCCACCCTTTATGAGCTGTCAATGCTCTGACGTTTTCCCAGGGTTGACCCTCTATGGCATTGTTGGAAAATAACACTGTTCTCGTCAAACTTGCAGGATGCATACGCTATCCCTGCTCCTAGGCTAATCTCATTTTTTTGTCTTTACTTTGTCTTAGAATATTACGTCCCCTGCGCATAGCAGACATTCTGCAAGTCGTAAATTCCTCTGTCATAGCACTACTAACAGTGGAATCAATCATTTTAGATGGAATTTTAAAGGAGAAAATCTATAACTGTCTTTTGCACTGATTTTTGTCCCAATAAATTGATTGTATTTTGTTATCTGCTTGTATTTTGCAAAAAGCTCTCAACAAATTTAACAAGGAATTATCCTGAAATTTGAAGATGCATAATGGCATGCAGGGTATAACTCCTTCTCGCCAGGAGTAGGAGTAGTGTGAAATACAAGAGTGTTCTGTCTGCCCGCTACCGACAGTGTCAGTCAAACTCGTTGATTGTGTTGTGCTGAGTTGGGTTTAACGGCATTTTGAATAGCTGAACCTTTTAGTTCAGAACAAAATTATAACAGAATTCTTTTAGTAGCTAAGAAAGAAACAACTGAAATTTCATTGTTGATCAAATATGCTCCAGCGAAGGTAATAAGAATTCAGCTAAAAAGAAAAAGGGTGCTGGATTAAGATTTATAAGACTTCAAGGCAGAAGCAAGTGTTCTTTCGTGAGGAATTTTAGTTTAAAGCCCAGATAGCAACGCACCTTATGGCTTGGGCTTGCAACGGCCCTTCAGTATCAAATTTCTATCGTACAGATGTGTAATTAGAAAATATATATACTATTTGTTCAGGCCTATCAGTGTATCATTTATCATTGTCCGTCATCACCTTTATTTGGTGTCACACTTTACAGTCCTCTTGAATAACTGATCCGTTTTAAGACCATTATCATCTATAAAAGATTTAGGACGATGTAAATCCAACTGTTATGAACGGTACATTAGGAATCCGTCCCGTGTATATATTAGACTTCCAAACTTTTATTAGGCTAGTCTGTACCAGTATTCATGAACTTTTCTTGTCTTGGGGATTGCGCAGGCGCAATTGTGGGAGTCAATTGTCCTCAATAGGCCAATTTTGCCATAGACCGCGAAAAGTTGAACTTATGTTTTCTCGAGCATGCTAACAAATCTGCTCTATGGCCTATTTACCAATACAATAAGATACAGGTAAATCCATTAGATGACCATTTTCATCTATCTAATTGGATTTGCTGAGGCACATCCCAGAATGGTCCAGACATAACCATTCGGGACCCGCCGTTCGTTGGCATATCCCAAGAAGGGACCCGCCCATGGCACATCCCAAGAAGGGACCCGCCTTATGGCACATCCCAAGAAGGGACCCGCCTTATGGCACATCCCAAGAACGGACCCGCCTTCGAGGTATCATTTCAATCGTAGGCACATCCTCGGACGGACCACCGGCCCAGGACCCAGGACCCCCCTTCTAAATTCTACTGACACTGCAGGAGGATTTAGCTCTCCGTTCTGCAGTGTTAGTTACCCCTTCGGACAATTGCCCTCCCTCGTTGCGTCTCCAATACCCCATTTCAAAGCAATAGTTAGATTTAATTATGTATCGTATCTAAGCTAGATTTAGATAAAGTAGATTAATTAGATGACAGCGGGAAAAGAGTTTCTCTCTCCGGTCATTTCTAATGGAGCTTAACCAAAACATGACAATGAAACCGCCCGATGGGAACTTAGGCCCAAATAGCCATCAAGCACATGAGATAGAATTAATCTTGATTATTTTCAGAATTACAGCGGTTTTCTTTCTATTGAAAGAACTCTTGAAAAGTTTTTAAAAAAATTAAAATAATCGTAGATCCTAAACAAAAATACGAAAAACGGTACAATCTTCAAGAAAATTATAGTTTATGAAGGTCTATAATATGGCTGCAAGCAGAAATCTGTAGCTTTTCTAGTTTACGATTTAGCAATTTGATGACGTCACATTCTCAAAACTGGCCCAAGCGAAGAAGACGCTGTAATTCTGAAAATAATCAAGATATCAGAACTGCTGCATGTAGGATTATAGAAACGTACCTGAAGTTCCTTTCAAGCCATTAAATCAAACAGAAGATACATTAACCATCCGTGCAATGTTTTTTTAAAGATGCCAAAGATTTTGAGGCTATGCTGCCACAGCCGATATTATCAGGGCGTTATCATTATTATGTCTCTGTTACACACTGATTTCAAATGCTGTTCTTTGCGCAAATTGATCAGTGGATTGATGTTCTTGAGCTTTGGTAACAACAAGTTTCCTCAAATCTCAAGCATTTGTCGAAGGATTCTGGCAGAGTGTAGCAACACAGTCTTTTGCAATTCTACTATCCTGGTAGCTATCCCAATCTCCTTCAGTCTTTTTGGCAATGCTTTTGGTGTTGTTCTTAGCGCCCCAATTATAACTGGAATTACTTTCACTTTTTTGTTCAACAGTTTTTTCAGTTCCCTTGCTAAGTCTTGCTACTTCAATATCTTTTCGCTTTCTTTTTCATCAACCCTGGTATCGTATGGGACAGCAAAGTCTATAATCTAGCATGTGTTGTTTTTCTTCTCCACTATAATCATATCGGGCCTTCTTGCTTCGATAACATGGTCTGTTTGTATTGAAAAGTCCTACAAGATCTTATACTCTTGGTTTTCGCATACGGCTTGTGGTTCATGTTCGTACCATTGTTCTTTCGTTTCAATGCAACTAAATGTAAAGTCATGCATCTGGGTAGAAACAATAATTGATTTGAGTATGCAATGGAACAGAATGGTTCTCAAGTCAATTTGACAGTTACGGAGTGCGAGAAAGACTTAGGAGTGAATGTCGACAGAGACCTTAAGTTTAGCACTCATGCCGAGATTGATTCAGGCAAAGCAAACCGGTTAAGTGGAATGATAAGACGTTCTTTTAGTTACATGAATGGAGATATGTTCAATAGCCTTTTTAAGAGTTTGGTAAGACCCCATCTCGAGTATGGAAATACTGTATGGTCACCGTGGTATGTCAAAGACGTGCAGTTAATAGAAAACGCTCAAAGGAGAGCCAGCAAGTTAGTCGAAGGCCTAAAAGAACTGGAGTATGAAGAACGTTTGAGACAACTCAAGCTGCCAAGTCTTTTGTACAGAAGATTACGCGGTGATCTTATTCAAGTCTACAAATACACGCATAATCATTATGACACAGAAAGCCTGTTTCATATTGAAGAAGATAGCAGAACTCGTGGTCACAACTTAAAACTTGTTAAAGAACGCTGTAGAAAGGATGTAAGAAAGAGATTTTTCAGCCTGAGGATCAATAGTTTATGGAATAAGCTACCACATGACATAGTAAATGCAGGCACACTGAATTCGTTCAAGAACCTGTTAGACGATTTATTTGGGGACAAAAAATATTCCTGTTGTACAGAAGACATTTTTTCAAAAGTTTAAAGACAACAACATCATTTTTGAGTATGTAAGATGCGTAGTGGGGTGGCTTTGGCCAGGACAGACTGTTTTTCCCGACAGTTCAATTTGTTTTAAGCCAGTGTTGGTGTTATACTTGGCTTGCTTGAGTTTGGTCATTCTGACGGGAGTGGACTGTCGGTGTGATATTACGGTCTGTCCGGGGTGAAGTCGCTCCAGAGATCTGTAACAGGCTCTTAGCCTACATACAGAAAATAGTTATAGTTATAGTTATAGTTATAGTTTCAAGACCATATTTCCTGCATACTTCCCAATGTATCTTTTTTCCTACCCAGTCATGCCTGCGTTTATACTCCTTTTGTGCCATTTTACTACATTCACTTAAGAGGTGATTGATGCTCTCATCTGCTTTACCACACATCCTACACCTACTGTCTTGTTGACTCTGATCAATTTTTGCTTTTACTAAATTTGTTCTCACTGCCTGTTCTTGTGCTGCAATTATGAGGGTCTTGGTTTCTCTCTTCAGGCTTCCACCTTTTAGCCACAACCATTGATATGTATCTGCCACATCCTCTGTTTGTCTGAGGAACTGTCCATGTACCACTTTCTCTTTCCAGTTGGTTTTCCTTTCTTGTCTGTTTCATCTCTTAAACTCATTCTCTGTTTCAAGTTGCTCATCCTCAGTATCACCTCTAGCTGCAACTAACAGTTTCTCCTTGCTTTTTTTGACGTATCTTTTCAGGCCAATTGTTGCCAGATTGACAGCATCTTCAACGCTCATGAGTCCTCTTCCACCTTCCTTCCTGGGTCAGGCCCGTAGAAAGCGGGGGGGAGGGGAAGGGCGGGCTCGTGCCCCCCAAATAACTTTGAAAACAATCGTGCTACGTCACAAGTATAAATTAGATGTATTGATCTCAATTGTTTTGAGAACAAAAGCCCCCCAATCTGGAGCTTCTTCCTACGGCCCTGCCTGGGTATGTATAATCTGTCGACATTACTTCTTGGGTGTAGTCCATTGTGCATAGTTAAAAGTTTCCGCGTTCTTCGATCCATCTCTTGAAGATCAGCTTTTGTCCATTTAAGGAAAGCAGCTGAGTATCTCAATACAGGAATAGGCCACGTATTAATACCCTTGACGACATTTCCCCCATTCAACTTTGTCTCCAGAATCTTTCTCACCCTTCTCTTATATTCATTGCCGACTTTCCCTTTCATCTCTTTTGCCTGCACTTCATCTGCCTGTAGTACACCCAAATACTTGTATCCTATTCTAAAAAGACCTTCACAAGTTTGTGCCACCCCTGAAAATAAGCAGTTAGCTACTACCGAGGCAATTGTCAGTCAAGGAGAGATTTGTTCTGACCCATTACCAAACCCAGTCATTGTGAGGTTGGACAAGAAATGTGCTGAAAAAATACACATATAATTGAAACTTTATATGTTAGTTGTTTAAACAGAAATTTCACTAGAAATGTGCATGCTTCTCTTCAGTCAGATTATCATGTAAATAAGAAATACATTTATATTCAAGGTATGCGTCCAGCTTGATGACGTGATGAAGATGACCTTACAGAGAAAACTCCAATTTGCATCATATGCTAGCTCCAGCAAGGATATCCAATGGGAACAAACAGCAATTCCTATGTCTGTCTGTGCTAAAAGAGAAGATTGAAAAGGATGTTGTATGGTCTCTATTCATAAAAGTCCAGTTGTAAGGAAGAGGAAGAACGATAGGATGATGAAATATCAAGCCCTGGTCAAAAGCAAACATAAAAATGAAAAGGCAGTCCTGTAGACATGCTCCATCAACGCTAAGAGGGCTTCCTCCACTTTTATTTGCCTCCAGTATTTTGCTAAGTAATTGAAGGATTCCAACATTTTGAAAGAAAGATTTAGCAGTACAATCTTTGTAAGGTTCAAACAATTGGTTGACTTGATCTTTTATGTGTTACACTCTAACTATTATGAATTCAAGCTGCATAACTGGAAAAGAAAAACAGTTTGACAGGGTATTATTACCTTGAAGCCTAAATCAATAATCTATTATTGTCTACTTAAAACCAGTAGTGTATTCATCTGATGGAATACACTGATTGATTGCATTACGCACACCTAGTAGAAATAAGGAGAGGTAAAATATCAAAAGGTTAAACGAATAAAGGGCCCGACTAAATATAAAAGGAACAACTTTAGAGTGAAGCTAGCCAGTTCGTGGTGGGTTTTGATGAATTTTTGAATGTAGTATAATAAATGAAATCATTCCATCGATATACTTACACTTAGGCCCAAAACATACGCCAATAATTCGTTCTGAGAATTATTGTTTCGTTCGATACTGTACGAGAAACAAGATTTTTCAGCTGCTTTAAAGTACCTACCAGTCAGTGTTTCCAATACATTTAGGGTTTATGTCCTCATCTTCATTTTCTTCTGATGCTGATAGGTTCATAGGTTTCTTAGGCCTTCGTCTCTTTGTGGTTTTTGATCTGGCACTTCTATTTCTTCCCTTACTAGCACCAGGTGGTGGCTCGAACTGAAAAGGCTGTCATCTCAATTTCATCGATATCAACGAGTACAAAGTCAAATTTTTCGCTATTGCTTGCCATTTTCCAAATCTGTACTCAACTCTGTGTAGGTCTTTTTATTGTGACAAGTGTGAGTGTGATTCTTCCTGCCGTAACGTAATATTCAACTCTGACGTCAAAAGCGCAAAATATGCACGCATATAAAAGCGCGGGCGATACCATCCTGTAAACAAAATGGCCGCCATTGTAGCAAAATCGGGAAGATTCGGTGTTTATAACTCAAAACACGTAAGCGGAATTTAAATTCTAATGCAAAATCTGAGCTCTACATGTTATTTTTGACTAAATTAAGCAAAGTTGTTTCAGCGTTGCAGGTCTCCTTTAAGGATCTTAGCAGGAATACTGTTTAAAGGAGATTATTTTTTGCTCCAGTTTTTGAATCTGTAAAAGTATTTCATTTACATTTACTGGCTTGAATTCAAATCGGTTTAATAAGCGGGGATGGCTCAACGGTAGCGCGCTTGACTACCAATCTGAGGGTTGGTGGTTCGAGTCCCTGCCCTGTCGAACCTGCTACGTAGAGTGAGGAGAGTCGCCAACTCTCTGTAATTCCAGGCTAAAGGAATCGCGAGGTGTGGTCACATCGAGAGGAAGGAACAGGACATTGCTCGATAAGCTTAGCTTCTCAGTTACCTAAAACTACCTTCGGGTGCTAGGTAGCAATATAGAAGAAAAAAAAATAAAAAATTGGTTTGGTTCGCAGCATTCTTTAAAGAGAATCAACGGATATAAAAGCGCCGCGCGGCTATTCTAGTATTAGCCTATTGTATTTGATGATGTCGACACGTGCGTGGATATTGTTTAGCCAGAGGAACAATAGTGTGCGTAGGAGTTTTCTTTGTCCTATTTATAGACGACCTCCTCTTAGCTCCGTTGATTCCCTTTAATCAATCATTTTAATGCTGGGATGACTTTCATATGTTTTGATCGCTTTTTCTACTGGCTCCTTTATCCCATTTGTTTGTGACATCAGTAACTGGTCTTCGGAATTTCATAGACTCTCTGTTATATTTGTGAATTAATGATTAAAAATTTCTGCAATCTCTCAGTCTTCAGTTATCATCCCTCCATCTTCAATCAGAGTCACAGATGAAGATGTTAGTACCTCATTTGAAAATACCGGCTTGCCATCCTTCCAAAACTGACGGTTATCTGTTATGTCTCCTAGGTCAAGAACATGCAGCTTCTAAAGGTACACTCTACGTCCTTTGGCATTGAGACTATAGCCCTCTTAGAAGTAAACCGTGGCAGATATTACCGCGTAGAAATAAGCAATATGGAATTCAAAACTACGGCTTCAATTACAAGAAGCTTACCTTTAATTTCTGTGAGCAACGGTCTTTCAGTGATTTCTGGCGGCCAGTGGAATCCCATGGGATGCGTACGCCACGAACAAATTACTGATTCAGCTCCGTATTTTAGGCATTGGAGGGCAATGTCTTCGGCAGAGTAAGAAGATCCTATCAACAACAACTTTTCTCCTTTGAACTGCTTTGCTTCACGGAAGTCATGTGAATGCATAACTCGACCCGGAAATCCCTCAATTCCTGGGAATGTCGGGAAGTTTGGAGTTGAAAAGTGTCCAGTAGCTGTGACTACGTAATCAAACCTTTGAGTCTTCAGTACGTAATCTTCCTTTAGATTTTTTACGACAACTGAAAAGTCATTGGTAGATTCATTGTAATCCACGCTGCGAACAACATGGCTAAAGTGGATCATCCTGCGGAGTGTACCATTTTTTCTCCAACGGCCTACAAAATGAGGAAATGGCATTATCGTATAAAGCAACAGATGGCAGAGCACTTACTACGATGCATCGTTAATAATTGATTTTCCATCGAATCACCTGTTACTCCTAATAAAGAGAGCCGTATATCTTTTTAAAATGTCCTTCATTGTCTTCTTTTCTGTAATAGACTACTGCGTAAAAATGCCAAAAACTATAAAAAGAAACCTGTATTAATCAACCAGAATCAGGATCCTGCCATGAATCAATCTTGACAGGCCACAATAAATCGCATACTGGACTGATTTTTAAGATTTTAGGTCTGTTTTGAAGGTTTCTTAACGGGAATTTCTCGATAAAATCCCTCATAATTTCACCACAGAGTGGTTGATTTCAGTCAGGTAAATTTTAAAATCGATTTGAACATGTCCACCATTAAATAATATATTTGCCAATATTAGTACATTGATATCCAGAGAGCCGTAGCCGTTCAAACGGGGATTGTTTTTATTGACTCACCCGGTATTATTTTGATTGCTTCGAAAAATGTGTATTCTGCTGCCACACAACCAGGCAGAGCCAGTTTCCAAATAAGGAATGAGATATGAGTGAGAGGTTTCGCTGGTTTTTTTCCAGGCATAAAAAATCGCTTCCCTGGCGTCCAGTACCATCGGGCAAACGTGGTCAAGTTGACGCAGGAAACCAGCCTGCAGCTAAACCATTTTAATTTTTGGCAAGAATAAAATTATTAGAAATAAAAATCTGAGGCAGTTCTTTCTTACCTTGAAGATAGTCAAATAAGACTTCTCTTGGCGGAAAAGATGGAATTGGTTTCCCAAAATGGTCCTCAAATGTGTAATCAGGGAACTCTAAAGCTTCTTTTGGTCCGTTTGACCATAAATGTCGATACATACTTCCGTGAATTGGCTCGCCATACTCATCTAAACCTGAAACGGAAAATGTCGTGTTTGAAATGTTAAAATATTACTTCTCACTTCCCTTTATAGGTCAAATACTGAAAAAAATGGTCACAAAATTACTTCTTGTCTTTTTCACACTTTATTTGATCTAATAGAAAAACAAAATGTTAATTGTTCATCACTCTTGATTCGCGGTATACAATGGAGCTGAATCTATGTAGTGGTTGGGAAAAGTTCTCCGTAGTGTAACGCTTAGCCTCGTTTCCCACGCCGGTAAAATACAAAAAAAGATTGGTAAAATGAAAACAAAGAAGATCTTTTTTTCTTTATTCATTTAAAACAAACTAAAAACAACAAGATTAATAAACTACGTGCCATCCATAGTGGGAAAGGACTTTTTGTCAGCGAGTTCCCACTGTATGACATTTGCAATTCAATAAAAAATTATTCCAACAATACCGGGTGTCCCAAAAAAAAGCTCGGACGTTTGACTAAACGCAGAGAAAAAAGTATTGAATCTGGCAACTTCTATTCATTCTAGTTACATGCTAGGCATTTCAACTTACAGTTTGGCATATCGCGGGCAGAAATTAGTGATCTGAAAATTGAGTTATGAGTTATGTTCAGCTACTATTTAATAATACAAAAATATACAGTTCTATTAATTAATGAATTATCTTTACTGTTTCACAGAGTAGAGATGTAAAAACCTCACAAACCTACAAACCTGGTTTGGAGGAAGGTTTAAGCAAAAAATTGAGGAAGGTTATGTAACAAAAATGAATTTTTTTAATTTAGTTATACCGTTATACGGGGAAATTGAATCAGCAATAAATCTAGGCTATTCTAACCGGGGGGGCGTTTTTCGCCCCCCCTACCAAACTTATTTTAATAGCTCTTAAATGATCATAGCTATAACGCTGAAACTTCTTGACTTTTATTAAAATTTAATTGGTAACCAAAAAATTAAAATTTCAATGCCTATTGTTTAACCACGTGACCACCAGATGCCCTTATTTGGAGACAGGTCATTAAGAAAATCACTAAAATGGCTTTAATTTCTTTAATTCTTCTCAAATCTCATCAATATATATACCATTCGATTCGTCTCGATGAGTATTTTTATTTGATATATAATTTATCTATATTTGCTGACATCAGCAATTTTTAAATTGTATGACGTCATCAATCTTTATGACCTCATATTTCTAATTAAGTCGTAATTTTTGGATGAAAAATCATGGAATGATTTCAAATATTGATGAAGACGTCTGATTTCACTAAGTAAATGCGAAATTAATGGTGTTTAAGCATCATTATTTGGCTAACAATTTTGCATTGAATCTTATTGTCCATAATTAATTAGTTAATTAATTCGAAACCAAAAATATTGATATAAAACTACATGAAACTGCAAAGTAAGTATATCAAGCAGATATTTCGATAGTTTTTTTGTGATTTTACCCAGTTATTTAGTAAAAATAGACCTTTTTATGCTAATAGCTCGATTTTGTCAAAATTTGCATTGTTTTTGGTTGCCTAGCAACCAGTCACGTGACTACAAGCTAATTAATGCTATTTTTGGATTCTCCTTTGTTCAATTATGATACAGTGAAAGTCTCATTAGCATAGCTGTTATAGTTGCGGAGATAGGGTTAACAGCCAATGCTTGTGTGAAGACTGCGTGTTCGAGAACCGTTTTCCACCAAACGAAGAAACTTCGCAGGTGCAGCTGACAGAAAAGAGCATTAACCTTTGAACATTTAGCATGATTTGAAGATCTTTAAAGTATGGAGTTGTATTAATAAAAAATAGATAAAATACTCTGAAAAAAAACTTCGTTTGGTCCAAATTTAGATCAATCATTGCTGGTATTTCTTGTGTTTAGGAAAATAGAAAAGAAAAGTATTCAAACAAGGAACGGAAAATATTGAATATTATTGTAACGAATGATAACGAGATCAATGGAATTACGATCAATGGTACTGTGATTTACTTGCTTCAAAATTTCTACACATAGCCTCATACTCTCATATGAGAAAATCAGACACATGACGTAATAACTTAGTTATACACCCCTGTGAAGGAGTAGGGCATAGCATTGCTATCTTATTATCTGTATCTGACTTTCTCAACAATCTTTCAACAGAGAAAATCAGATACATGACGTAATAACTTAGTTATACACCCCTGTGAAGGAGTAGGGCATAGCATTGCTATCTTTTTATCTGTATCTGACTTTCTCAACAATCTTTCAGCAGAGAAAATCAGATACATGACGTAATAACTTAGTTATACACCCCTGTGAAGGAGTAGGGCATAGCATTGCTATCTTATCATCTGTATCTGACTTTCTCAACAATCTTTCGACAGAGAAAATCAGATACATGACGTAATAAATTATCTATACACTCCTGCGAAGGAGTAAAGCGTAGCACTGCTATCTTATTATCTCTATCTGACTTTCTCAACAATCTTTCAACAGAGAAAATCGGATACATGACGTAATAGCTTAGCTATACACCCCTGTGAAGGAGTAGGGCATAGTATCGCTATCTTAATATTTGAATCAGAATTTTCGAGCAACTCTCTCAGTACCAAAATGAGACACGTCAAATGAAACATGCACCTCAGTCCCCTGTGATTACTTGGCTGTCTTAATAACTTCATCTGATTTCCATCATCAAAACTGTGTGAAAAATTAAGATACATGGAAATCAGATATTCCCCTAAAGGTGAGTATGCATTAGACCCCGGTGACTAAGTATTCAAGATTACATCATAGTTTTATAAATATACCTTGGTCCCCTGTAATTACGTCATGTATCTTATTTTGTGTATCTGATTTTCACAATCAAGACTGTGTGAAAAATTAAGATACATGGAAATCAGATATTCCCCTAAAGGTGAGTATGCATTAGACCCCTGTGACTAAGTAGTCAAGATTACATCATAGTTTTACAAATTTACCTTGGTCCCCTGTAATTACGTCATGTATCTTATTTTGTGTATCTGATTTTCATAATCAAGACTGTGTGAAAAAGTAAGATACATGAAAATTAGATACATAGTTCAGATAATCTCTTGTACCCTTGTGATTCCAACTACAGTTGAGAAAGCCAGCCCTTTGAGCCTGGTGACAACGTTTAAGTCTGAAACCCTTTGAAAGAAATGCAACAAAAAGTGTGAACACAAAGTTTTCTTTCTTTCTTTCGCCGTCTTCGTCCCAAAGCCCATTTCTTTAAAGAAGACTCCGAAGAATCTTGGCAACCAGTCAACAATTCGCTTGCCTCTTCTCCAGAACCAGATGACATCGCCACCATCAACAGTCTTTTCCCAACCAAGTCAGCCTGGACCCCAAAACCTGGCAAGCTTTCAGCCCTTGATCTCTACATCGACAAATGCAGGTATGAGATTTCACAAATTAATTTTAAGACAAAGTGCAAAAAATCTAATCTAACCCAAGAAGATTGGTCTGCCCTCAAACATCTTAAATCAAGAGAAGACATCATAATAAAGCCAGCAGACAAAAGTGGTCGCATCGTCGTTTGGAGAAAAGACCTCTGCATCCAAGAAGGCAGCTCCCAGCTACAAACTACATCCTACGATAACCTTCAAAAAAATCCCACAAAGTCCTTTAACAAAACTATCATCAACACGATCAAAGAAGAAATGCGCCTCGAAAACATTCCTTACAATGCAGATAAACCCTACATTCAACAACCCAGAACATCTGTCTTCTACATGCTTCCTAAAATCCATAAACCAAACAATCCTGGCCGTCCTATAGTATCAGCCGTTTCTTGCCCTACAGCCCGGCTTGCCTCCTTCCTCGACAGCATCTTCACGCCAATAAATCAACAGCTACCCACATTCATCAAGGATACTTCACATGCCCTTCATCTCTTCAAAGAATTCAAATTGACTGGCCCAAACAGATATTTATTTACAATGGATGTTAAATCATTATATACATGCATTCCTCATGCTGATGGTTTAAAAGCCCTCAAATTCTTCCTTGAACAACGCCCTAAGCAAGATCCACCAACAAATACTCTTCTTCGCCTTGCTGAACTCGTCTTAACTACAAACGCATTCTCATTCAACAGCAGTTTCTATCTTCAAACTTCTGGTGTTGCAATGGGGAGCAAACTTGGCCCTAGCTATGCCTGCCTCTTCGTGGGACATCAGGAACACCTTATCTGGAATTCCTACAATGGCCCAATACCTTGCCTTATCAAGAGATATATGGATGACATCATCGGAGCAACATCCCTTCCACTTGAAGACCTGCAAAATTTCATCGACTACACCAACAACTTCCACCCGGCTCTCCAATTCACCCACAACATTACAAAACAAAGCTTGCCCTTTCTTGACATCCAACTCACGATTAAAAATGAAACCATTGCAACGTCAATTTATTATAAAGACACTGATGCACACAGTTTCCTTGATTAAAACTCATCCCATCCAAACAAATGCAAAGAATCCATTCCGTACTCCCAACTAAGACGTCTGCGCCGTATCTGTTCCAACGATGAAGATTTCCAGTCAAAAGCCAAAGAAATGACTGCATTTTTTCATACCAATAATTATCTTGAAAAGATCACCACATCAGCCCTCGACAAAGTCAACAACCTCTCACAGGACGACGCCCTGCTACCAGTTGATAAAAATCAATCTAACAACAGAATTCCTTTTACCCTTACTTATCATCCACTAAATAACAGAATCAAGAATATAATCTACAACAATTTCCAGTTATTAAGCAATGATTCCAAAACCAAACAAATATTCAATGCCCCACCCCTTATGGCCTTTCGGAGAGACAAGAACATCAGAGATTCCCTTGCACGCACAAACCTTCGATCCTCAGACTCTCCCGGTACACTCCCTTGCAATCACCACCTCTGCCAAACATGTACCCACGTCAACCCAATAACAACAATCACCAACGGAAACAAAACATTCACCATCAAAGCCTGTTTTACTTGTTCTTCGTCAAGTGTCATCTATTGTATCTCCTGCACCAAATGCAACATTTTATATATCGGGGAAACTTCTCGCCAAATCAACCACAGATTTGGCGAGCATGTGCGTAATATTAAACATAAGATCCATCTCAACGAGCAACACGAAAATGACCCCGATAGCAACATCTCTAAACACTTCAATTTACCCAACCACTCAACTGATGATATGAGTATTCTTGGCCTCCTTTTTGCACCCACAGACAGTACCAAAAGAAAGACTTTAGAGAAGCGAATAATTTTCAAACTTGGAACTCTTTTCCCTGCAGGACTTAACAAACAATTTAATTATTTACAATGATTTTATTCCAGCCTACTCCTTCTCTTCCTTGTTCTTACTTGCTTACCTATCTTTTTATTCTTTCATTTGCGTCACATCGATTCCCTATCGTTCGATCTTAATCTTTCGAATCTACTCTTCTTTCATCCAAAATTCTACGAATCTTACTCCACTTGATAATGGGTTTATGCCCGAAACGTCGTACAAAACAAAACTCTGTTCAAAGTACAATTATTTATACTGTATTTGTTTGTTTTAATATAATATTGTGCAACACGCATACAAGAACATTGTTTGTGCATTTTGCCTAATACGCCAGTGAACAGGCCCGTAGCGCCTATTGGGGCCGGTCGGGCCCGGGCCCCCCCCCCGATAGTTTCCAAAAGTTGCACTTTTTCTTTCGTCTGTTAAGGAAAATTGACTGAAGAATTCAACTAAAACCAAAGCAGTTCCCTTCAAAAGCATTTCTTATCTTAGTTTAGTTGTAGTTGGCGTTTGCATCCCTCGCGTTCTTGAAATTCTCTCGAAAATGAGGAGAAACATGAAAAATTGCTTGGGTATAAGTTGGGTGGGGCAAGAATTTTGCAAATTGTCCGAGTTTCGATTTTAGTGTGGGTAACCAATGGGTACGGTTGGTACCAAACTCACCTTTAAAGAAAGATTTCTGTTGGGTTATATGTGTCTGGCACCCAGGGTAATATTGGATTAAAAAATGCATTCTAAGCCAAATTAGAGTGTGTGTACCCTGAAAATTTTCCTGTAGGTGCAGATTTATAGAAAAATCACTACGAAATTCGTCTAAATGTTTATTTTAGAAATGAAAAAAATGGGATCGGGAGATACTTTCTAAGCCAAAGTAAAGGGCGTGGCCAAAGATTTTTTCTGGGGGCTTAGCACCCAGGCCCCCATTTTCGGCGTGAGGCGGTGCCCCCCAACCGCAAAAACGCTCCTACGGGCCAGCAGTGAATAAAACAGAACTCAATTTCGCGGAAATTTTTCGAAAATGTGATCAGCCTTGTTTAAATGAAAAACAGATGGGTTATGTGTGTTTTTGTTTCCACAAATTTCTACGTTGCCCTTGAACAGACAGCCTTGCTTTGCCAACACAAGGTAACTTCGCGAAAATGAGTGCACTATTCATAATAAAAACTTGCAAAAGTTAATGCTCGAGCGAGGTTTATAGCAGCTTAACACAACAAAATCCTTCTTTTTTGTGGGAAATGTTCCAGGAAAAGGAAAATAATTATAATTTAAGATCAAAGAATCTGTTGATGTTGCCTCAAACTAAGACAAATACTTATGGCAACGATAGTTTATCTTTTCGTGGCAGCATATTATGGAATTCCCTAACAAATGACACAAAAATTGCCACCTCCGTCTGTTCCTTCAAGACATGCATAAAAAAATGGAATGGAGAGAATTGCCGTTGTAAAATATGTAAATAACGAACACTCGATGTTTATTCTTGTGGCTGATTTTGTGAATAGGGTATTTACGTTTATATTTATAAATTGTATTTTTTTTTTTTTGTAAATAGTTGGTCTTAATTAGTTCATATTAGAGCTATTCTTTTAAACCAACTTTAAAGAATTTAATAATAATAATAATAATAATAATAAAGGAGTGGTGTTGTGTCCCTCCCCTAACTAACTAACTAACTAACTAACTAACCCACCCAGTCAGGAACCAAGAACACATTCCGCGAACCAGCTAAGAATGCCAAAAATGCAATCAGTTGCCAACTGCTGAATTGTTGTTGCGCCTCTACTACGCCATCACAGAAGTTCTACATAGATCGCCTAGAAAGTCTTTTTTGGCACTGCGCCACGCAAAAAAAACCATTATGTGCACTTCGACCACAAATGGTCTATTACGTCGCATTGCCTTGGCCTCACAAATGATGCTTGGAATTTGCAGATGTTTATCTGCTGTTTGACTTCCAATACTGGACTCCTGCTAAGAAACCAAAACACTGAAGGACAGTATTCTAGCAACAGCCACTGCAAGAAGTAATGACACGCTGCCAACGAAACCGGTAGGCCTCAATTAACAGTTCCATGGGGGTACAGTAATGCCTGGTTCGAAAGTTTATCCCCCAGTCGTTTTAATTGTTTTCAAACTCGAGCTTTCCCGCGCAAAACCCACCTTTATGAGGGGCACATACCTGCCGGCGAATTGAGCTGCACTCACTTAACTTCATTAACAGCTAGTTACAAGAATTTTCCGCCGACCCTGTTAATTCCTGACCTCCAATTTATTTGGATATTTGAGAAATTTTCCATCCTCCCTGTTTATTCCAGACCCATCTATTCTGGACTTCAGAGTAGTACTTGGATGGCGTATATGTTTGAGAAATGTAAAGAAAATTTTAAAAGCTTAATTCAAGGATATTATGGCTATTATAGTATTGCTAAACCCTTATTCGTGAATAAAATTCTCTGCCATTCTCTGCCCAATAAAACTCTTCTTCTTGCCAACTGTTGTTGGTATGATGAAAAACCTACACTGTAGCATTGGTAGACCTACAGCATTTTTATGCACCCAAAAATGGAGAGTGGGCAGGTGGGGAAAATGTTGGCACTAAAAGTGGAAATTTCCATGTGAAACTTCTAGTGCTAAATGCCTTCCATTCTTAAGTTATTGTTTATAATGAATCAATCTAAAATTAAGTTGTGTTTATCTTTGTGTATAGACCTACCAAGGAGAGATGGAAAATTATGTGAAATTGAGAAAGTCTAACTGGAAAAAGTAGTGGGGTTCCTTGTGTAATCCCCCTGGATTTCTCTGCCTAAATTGATTATGTTGCATAAATCCCTTCTTTGAGGTCTGCTCTATACGATAGAGGTAGGTGCAATTTTTTCTATCCACTTGAAGGGCGATTTAGGGGGGTTGAAAACGACTGTTCAAAATTCGATCCTCTGCGGAGGAGCAGATTTTTTATTACAAGTTTTGCCACTTAAATAACTGTACTGCGGACTTTTTTATTACAATTATTATTTTTAACAAGGACGTGCATGTAATATTTTATCAAGGTGGCATCAGAGGGGCTAGGGGACCACAGCTCTCCCTCATCAGAAATGTCTAGCCCCCCGTATGTATGTATGTATGTATGTATCAATTTGCCACTATTTACAATGATTAAGAAAAGATACTAAAATACAGTAGATACAATACAGTTTATATTATACTAAGAATACAAAAGAAAAATACGAGTTAAAAAACACCTAATTACAGTGGCAGGGATAGCATTAAAAGGTCGAGTTGACCTTATTTCCATAATGGTCCCCTTAGAGATGGTTGCAAAAAAGAATAAACAATAGATTTGTATGTGCCTTTGGATAAAACTTAATTCAGTAAGGCCGAATCAGGCATTGAAACTAAAACGGTCCTTAGTAGTAGACATATATGTCACCTTCCTCTTTCTGCATATTTTGGAAAAAGCTTTCTTTGATCTTGTGTTTAAAAGTATTAATATTCTCTGTTGATTTCAACTCAGATGGAAGGCTATTCCACGTTTTGGGCCCTAGATAAGATAGGCATTTTTGTCCAGTATTACTTTCGCGAGATGGAAATTCCAATTTGAACTTGGATCTTCGCGTTGTTAGGCCCTGGTTGACTGGACGGAATATCTCAGCACTGTACGCAGGGGCAGTGCCTTTGAAAAAATTCATTGTGTTGACACAGACACATTGATCTATCCTGTTCTTTGTGGGGAGCCAATTTATAGCCTTGAATTATGTGACCCCAATATGTGATGTGTTTTTTAAATTCAGATAAAAACGAATGCATTTCTTTTGTGCTGACTGGATTTTTTTGGATAACCTCTTATACAACCCTGGGTACCATGAAGTGCATGCATAGTCAAAATGAGGTTGAATAAGAGCATTTAAAAGCAACCTGCGAAGGGATTTATCCAGGTAGTTTTGCTTCCTGTACATAAATTTTAGCTTGCCATTTATTTTTCAAAGCATCTTAGTCGCCATTGACTCCCCAGAGAGATTTTCATCCAGAACACATCCCAGATATGTGACCACTGAATGTTGTTTGATCATTATGTCGCCCCTCCTGATGTCCTACTTTTTCAGGTTCTTGCATTTTTTTTCGACCAAAGAGAATGGATTTAGTTTTGTCCTCTCCGAAATGAATGCTTAGTTTGTTTTCTACAAACCAATCACAGAGAGAAATGAAATTTTTATTCAGTTTGCTCTCTATTTGTTCGATGTTTTTGTCTCTAAAAATTAAGCAAGAATTATCTGCATACAGTAGTAGCTCACAGTCGACCGCTCGCGCCATGTCATTCGCGTAAAGAAGGAATATGCGTGGACCAAGAATTGACCCCTGGGGGACCCCACATGTCAGATTACCATGATTTGAATATTCCTTTCCTATGTTGACAGTAAATGAGCGATCCTGAAGGTAAGATTTAAACCATAAAATGGCTGATTTACTAAAGCGAAGGTATGCCACTTAATCCAGGAAAATTATATGGTCAATTGTATCAAATGCTTTTTGAAGGTCAATTAAAATCGTGCCTGTAAACATCCCAGTTTCAAATCCTTGAAGGATCTTGTCACTCAAGTAAGATAAGCAGGTATCTGTTGAGTGATGAGCACGAAAGCCAGATTGGTATCTATACAATATTTTCCTTTCATCGAGGTACTTTTGTACTTGACCATGGATTATTTTTCAATAATTTTCGAGAGTTGCGGGAGCAAAGAAATTGGTCGATAGTTTTTGGGATCATCTTTCGGTCCTTTTTTAAAGAGTGGTTTTAGTTTCGCTTTTTTGCACCCATCAGGAAAATTGTATGCCGTCAGAGAGAATCGCAGGTGATTACTTGCATAAATACTCAGCCCCCCTCCCCAATCGGATATTCTAGCCCCTTGCTTAAAAATTTCTGGTTTCGCCCAATGTTACATGCCTGTTTTTTTAAAGAAATGGTTTACCATTTTTCAGTTGTAGTGAAACTCTCTACACAATTCATAAACTGTATTGAGGTTTCCTTTCATACTTGTATATTTTGAAATGATTTAATAAACTTCGACAGTTAACAATTGTAAAAAACCAACAAACGTATACAATCAAAATCATAGAAAATTATATCTTCTCCGTCAGGTGCATCGGGAATTTCAGAAAAGTTGTAGTCTTTCGTATCGTCACAATCAACGCGCATTTACGTCAATTTGTATTGCAGGAACATCGTTGGTTTTTAAGCACGATTCTTGGCAGCCACAATTCAGTAAGGCTAATACAGCTTGCGATGCAGGAAGCTCCGTACATTAAATAGGCGCAAAAGACCTGTATCCGTCTCTTTCCAGCCATTCTGTGAGAGCGGAGGAAAAAGGAATTTTCCCCTTTCAAATCTCCTTTATTGGAAACCTCTCATCTCAGTTCAGTAACGGACATTTGACGTGCGGTGGCAGAGCACACAAAACACTATAGCGCCTGTTGACATCTTGCTAAGTCCAAAGCGCTCTCTCTCTAAGTTGGATTAGAAAGGAAGGGCTTCACTGACGACAAGTTCTTCGCAGAACTATCTTCGGGATATTTTTTCTTGCAGATAGAGGTCTTGCTTTTCAAGGTTCCTCAAATTCTAGGAGATCCAAGCAATGGAAATTTCTTAGGAATAACTGAGCTTCTCAGCCAGCACGAACCTGTTTTGGCACGTTACATAGAAAAAGTCGAGCAATCCCAGAGAGAAAAGAGATGACTTCAATTGAACTGTTTGTCAGCGGACTCCCACAACGAATTCATTAAGACATGCGGTGAAAAAGTCCGTCAAGTCATTGAAAACGGAAAAAATGCAAAATTCTTGCTCATTGACAGTCGATGCAACACCAGATTCATCTCACAAGGAACAAACAAAATTCTGAGATACGTGGTTTTCAATGAAGAGGAACAGAAATATCAAGTCGAGGAGTCCTTCATCACGTATATCGACGTCAGTGAGAAATCAGGGAAGAAACAGCAACGATGATTCAGAATCTTCCTTAAATTCCTTCAATACAACTTGATAACTGCAGAGGACAAGGGTGTGATAATGGGGCAAACATGACAGAAAATACAAGGGAGTAAAGGCACGTCTACTAGAGAAGAATTCATCCAATATTTCTCCTTGCGCTTGTCACACCTTGAACATAGTTGGAGTTGAACATAGTTGGAGTTGATTCTGCACGGTTATTCGATAAGGTGAAGTCTTTCATTGGGCATGTTCAAAAGCTTTCCAATTTGTTCTCTAGAGATCTGGCCAGATGTGACATTCTTTTTTAATGTACTGGTCTATCACCCCATGCAACATTGACAACTCGTTGGTCTGCGGGAATAGAAGCTGTTACGCCCACTGCAAATCCTCGTTCTAGGGTTTTGAAGGCTCTTGATGAACTGAGTGAAACCAACTTATCCCAAGAGGCAACGGAAGACCGGTCTATGCTTCTTAAATATTTCAAATAGTTTAATGGTCTCATCCTAATCGCAGTACAGTACAAGATTCTTGTTCCAATACATACTGCAAACATGTTCATGGAAACAGCCGTTTCTACAATAGACGAAGTGGTAAATCAGCCTGGTGCACTTCTTCGGGACATTAAAGTCATCAGAGAGAGAGATGGGATACCATCTTGAATGAAGCGAAATAGGTGCATTGCAGAATTGCTTGGTATCGATCCAAGCTTTGAGGTATGAAGACCAAGAACAAGTTGACAACAAATCTGGTTGCTTGTCAAACGAAGAAGAATTTAAAATAACTATTTTCTATGTCGCAGTTGACTCTGTCGGGAATCTGTCCTGGCAGGGATTTCAGCAAGATTTGAGGCAAGAAAACTTGCATCAACCTTTGGCTTTTCATGGCCATATGTGGATCTACTAGAGAGAACACTCAGAAGCACTGTTACTGAGTTCACAACTATGCCTATGTCACTGATGTTTTGCCTGACCTCGTTGAAGAGATGAGTCAACTTCGTAGTCTCCCCCCATTCAAGTTAGGACAAGCCTCATTGCAGCCTTTTGAGCTTCTTAAAAAGTTGAGAGATTTCAGGTTAATGCATATTTTTCCAAATCTCTTCATTGCAATGAGAATATTCTGCTACCTTCCAGTAACTGTTGCGAGTGCAGGAAGATCTTTCAACATGCTCAATTGAATAAAGATTTCACAAGAAGCACTATGGGCAGTGCTGTAGAGCTGGGGAGCTCAGGGGGGCTCAGCCCCCTAGTTATTTTTGGATGATTTTAGGGGGGGTTAGAATTTTCTGTTGAAATACTGTAAATATCTTTGTTCTCATAAGCTATTTCTTATTTAAAAACAGTACTGTATAACAAGAATAGCATTTTTCATCTCTAAAACAATACCACACTTTGAGTGAAAATAATTTATATCATTAATTAGCAAAATGATTCAAGCCTTGTCAATCATGATCTTCATCAAGTAGATATCTAAATGTCATCCTCATATATTCATCAATTAAATAGTGCACTTTTTACAATACACTCATTTTTTATAAGAAACTTGACCCACAATTTGTAGTATAGGGTTTCTTAGCTTCGTGCTCAATTCTTATAGTAAAAGTTTCTTCTACAGTTTCTTAATCTTTCAATAAATCAATAAAATTGAATTTTACAATATATCAAAATTCACTGAGGACTGTTTTTTTAAACAAGAATTACAACATTACCTTTCAACATTATTTTGGTTGGTACTACATTTTCTGTTTAAAAAAACTTTGCAACTCACAACCAAAATTGAAAAAGTGTCTTAGCTTTGAATTGACCTCTGATCGTTTCTAGTAGAGTTTCTTCATTTTCTGAAAGAGGCTACTACAGTTTCTTATAAGAGGTTTCTTATAAAAACTATGAATGTAGGGGCATTTTCCAGCGATGTAAAGGGCGAGGTCTCAAACAAATTTCCAGGGGGCAGCCCCCCGACCCCCAATTGTGCTCTCTCCGCTCGCAGCCCCCCAATATGAATTCGTTCCGACAGAACCTGCTAACTGAGCCCCCCTAGATATCGAGCCAGCTCTACACTACTGACTATGGGGCAGGGAAGATTTAATGACCTTTCCTATTTTGTCACTTGAGCGAGACTCTGCCGGAAAGGTGGACTTTGATGACATAATTAGCATATCGGTCGAAAAACTTGCAAAGCAATCTTGTTCTCCAGCAGTGCTCATAAATAAAAAACATGTGTATCAACTATCAACTATAGCATCAATTATATTTTGTTTATGAAATGTTTGTTCGTGATCCTTCGGTGTGATTTATTAATTTTACACTAGAGGTTTCCTGAAGCTAATGATTAATAAAGACTATTAAAAAATTGAAGAAGTTAATGTGGGGCCCCCATTTTGTGCCAGACCGCTAAGCAGTTGCCCCCTTGCCCCTCTTGCAGTTGGCCTGACTCTAAATAATAATTTTTATTCAAGAAACCCAATAGTTATACGGCGAAAGCTTGTTATCGAAAATTCTCTCCTCCGCAGAGGATCGCATTTTGAGCTGTCATCTTCCAACCACTTAAAATCACCCTTAAAGACTCATTGCTAACCATGATCCTTCGTGCGCCGAATGAAAAGCAAAACAAAGAGAACCTAGGCCTGAAAGACTTTTAGATAATATGAAAGTCGACTTTGGCGCCACAAAGGATCATGGTTAGCAATGGGTCTGTAAAGTTGATTTAAAAAGTGGCACCTACCTTTATCGTATAGAGTAGACCTCAAAGAAGGGATTTATGCAAAAAATCAATTTAGGCAGAGAAATCCAGCGGGGACCAAAATCACGACACAAGGAACTCGACTAAAGGTGATAAATTAGATCAGAAGAAATGATGTAGACAAGGGAATGGGTGTTTTTAGGAGCAGATAGTAGCTTGTCCGAAAATTTCAAGCACCATTGCCCAAAAAACTTGAGAAATATTTTGAATTTAGATTTTATTATTTTCAGTCATAGAATTATTTACAAATTGTTTGTCATGTACTTGTTTTATTAAGGGCCTAACTATAACTTTGTGCGTTTCTCGCAAACGGAGCACCCTTTCTAGCAGTGAAATAAAGCAACCAATGTGCAAGAAATAGTAAAAAAGAAAAAAATAATTCAAAATAAATTCCTTTTCATTTTTTCTATGTAAAAATATTTGGTAGTTGTTTTCCAATATTTATTTGTTTATACCGCAGAGAGAGGGGTGATTTCGAAAGTATTTTGTTTGCGGGAAATTTCGAGTTATGTGTCATGGCGTTTGGGAAGACTTCCTATTGTATCCATTCATTTAACCTTATTCTAACCGGGTAAATTTTTATCGTTTTTCTACCGGGGGCGTTTTTCGCCCCCCCCCCCCTAATTATCTCCGCAACTATAACAGCTATGATAATGAGACTTGCACTGTATCATAATTGAACAAAGGAGAATCCAAAAATAGCATTAATTAGTTTGTAGTCACGTGACTGGTTGCTAGGCAACCAAAAACAATGCAAATTTTGACGACATTTTGCTCCCCATGGTATCGTCCCTGTAGTGTTGTATATGAATATATAAAAAAACTGTCATAGCACACCTGTTCTCCAAGTATAATTCCAAAGCCCACCCCAATCTGCTTGCTTCTCAAAACATACAACTTCCACCATGTGATCTTCTTTTTGTAGCTTGTGCATATGGTATAATACAGACATCCCACTTGGCCCAGCACCAATAAGGCATACTCTTTTGGGGGCCATTTGCACTTCAAACTGAAATAAAAAACACACTTAAGGTTACTGCCCTGGTTAATATGACCAAAAGTATCATTTTAAATTGTTTCCTTTTATCAATAATGCAGGGTCAAAGCTACAATTTGAAACCCTCCCAGTCAATAACTAAGCACTGGAAGTAATGATAATTCTTAGTTAAAGATAAGAAACTAAAAGTTACAGTAGAGATTTGTTCCTAAATAGGAAGGGATTAACGATAATTATTTGACCTTCAAGATGAAATGACTGTGTGTTAATCCACATGTGGGATGTCTACTTTCACAACTTTGCCGCCTTCTTTAGATTTATTGACATTAGTACTTAGTCACACGCTTCATGTTGCTAACGGCCTTGACCCGGTTTATTTTGTGGTCTGATCAGCATTGCAAGTAGCCTTTACTAAAAGCCAGCTTTCTCGGAACTGAAAAATCCTCTAGTAGTAGGTACTAAGTTTCTATTTAGGACCCGCAGGACCAATCAAATGATGAGAAATTTGGCACAGTGGGAGATAATGCATGTAGCTACCAAAGTGCGTCTGCGTTCTTTTGACAATCCACTGGTCTGGATTTTAGGCCGAACAAAGCTGCCTTGAGGGCTAAGAAACTTCATGCAATTATTGCGGAAGCTATAGCTGCAAAATAGAAATTATATCAAAATTCTCAGACACACTTTGGTAAACAAGGAAACGATCTATCAGCTTAAGTTATTTTCATGATTCTACGGTCTTGCTGGGGGTCCTAAATAGCCTTTGAAGGAATGGTATTTTAAAATCATGATAACTTTGATAAATGATTTACTGACGATTTACTGATTTACTTTTCAACTGGATTTCCACATAAGGGTATTCCTAATTAAATTACGCATCGAATGATGTATGGGTTCACTATCATCCACGCAAAATACGGTCTCTCAGAGGAAAACACTGACATTACTGCCGTGAGGGTGGGCAGTAACCATAATCCAAAAGATTGCAGTGCTCCCCTGCTTCCAACTTGCAAATTATGCCGCTAGTCATGCATTGAAGATTACGATGTGAAGGACTGCCATTCGTTCTTGCGCGATCTACAACTTTTTTAAAAATTGTTTGATAGTTATATTGTATATGTTTTATTTTGTGCAAAAGTGCAAAAAAATTATTTGGCAATTAAAGAGGGTTTTACTAATCAATGGCCCTGGTCCTATCGCCTTATAACTCTATGACCCTTTGGCCCTATGACCATAAGTGGCACTATGGCCTATGGTGTTGTTTTATTACGAATACTTTGAAGTGAGTGTGATGTATTCATAAAGTTGCTTCCATCAAATGCCTAGATTCATACACAAAGCTATCCTCGGTCTGCAAGTGAAAATTGTCTTCAAAAGCAACAGCGATGTAATTATTGTGCACTCGGAACAAATAACCTGAATTCGAACACCCCAGAGCAGATAAGCAAGGAAACCATGGATATGCTGAATCAAGTTCAGAAGAATAATCCAAAGTCCAGAGTTGCATTCTCATCGATCTTATGTATGTATGCATGTATGTATCTATTTGCCACTAAATATTATAAAATTTACAATGTTTTAAAAGCTAAAAATAGATACATTACAATTTTAATACAAATTAAATAAATACTTGTAAAAAACTGTTTGTTAAAAAAGGAAGAAAGGACAAAATGTCTCTAAATGCAAAAGCTATGAAAGTGAACAAGCTTCTTGCCGAGGAGTTGGCCATTAATGGACTGGACATGATCGATAATAGTAACGTTATGTTTAGTAAATTATGGAAAGATGACTCCATATTAGCGATGGAGGAGCGAGAAAGTTATCAGGTAATGCTACTAAATTTATTCAATACTGGTAGAGGTGTCAAAGTTCTCACAGTGTTGTCAATAATATGCCTAGTTAACGTGGTAAGAGAAATTCAATAAAAATATGTTTCTTGCGTGTGGTACCATTAAAATTAAACGACAATATAATAAATAACTGATTAAAGTACCATAAAATAGCGTAGATGTAAAAAAACACGACGTTTCAAGCATGTACTCGTTATTAAGTGACTCGAAATCAATCGATCCGAGTAAAGAGAAGGAAAGATTCGATCGATGGGAAAGCACGTAAGGTGTTAGATAGTTGACTGAGCATCTTAAAAATTGTCCAAGATGCACAGAAGGACCTGCGTTCTTTAAAAATATAGGACAAGGAACAAAATAAATGAAAACATATCAGTCTAGACAATACTTTCTTCACCCAAAAAAATAACTTCCAATGGTTGATATTCCAAAGAAAATATATAATGATAACGTCCAAAATGTCCAATGCTTCAACGTTCGTTTTCTTCGTGGCTGATATGTGTATGTGTGTTCTTTCATTCGTTGATCAGTCCTCTCTCTTTCTCCATGATGTGCGAAGTCTGATGTGGGCGTGACTCGTCACAGGGTGACCAAAAATATATAAAACAAATCCAACATCCTCCCCCCTGATTGACAAAGTCAATCAAGTGGTTCCTCCTTATTTACAAAAAAAACGTATTACAAATCTCAAAAACAGCTAATGTCCGATAATCTTTTCAGCGACGTCTTCATCCTTGATCATTGTGATTCCAATGTTATTCGTATCGTTTGTGTTCATGACTTCGCGTACTTCGTGTGTTTCGTGTGCTTCATGTGCTTCCACGCTCTCAATGTTTCTAACTTCAAGTGGAAATAGTTTCTGAATTGGTCGCCTTAGAACAATAGGCTCCTTCGCTGTGGTATGCGTCTTGACTTCCGCCGCACGTGTGATACCGTCCTTTCCAGGCAATAATCGAATGACTTTTCCAAGTGACCAGCATTGACGTGGTAGAACACTCAATACCTCTTGCGGGATCACTTTTTGTAGGGCAATATCCCCAACAGCTCTTGTTTACTAGACCGTTAATTTGACGAACTCTGTTCCCTACAAACACTTGTTTTGGCTCTTTCTTGTCTCCTAAAATCCAGTGCAGGACTACCTGTGAGTCAGTCCAACAGAAAATTGATGAGATTTCAATGCAAGGTTTTAATGCTTCGATGACTGATGTGATAAGTTGAGCTAAAATCAAGGCTGCCATCAGTTCTAATCGGGGAATTGTTTCACCTTTTAATGGTGCGATTCGTGTTTTTGCACAAATTAAACGGATTTCAACTTTTGTTGTTGCTTCGATTCTGAGATAAACACAAGCTCCAAAAGCCTTTTGACTTGCGTCCTATGGCACTATGGCACTATGGCACTATGGCCCTATGGCACTATGGCACTATGGCCCTATGGCCCTTGGTCTCGTGTCTTTTTATTACGAAAACCTTGAGTATGATGGCACTATGGCCCTATGGCACTATGGCCCTATGGCACTATGGCCATATGGCACTATGGCCCTATGGCACTATGGCCCTATGGCCCTTGGTCTCGTGTCTTTTTATTACGAAAACCTTGAGTATGATGGCACTATGGCCCTATGGCACTATGGCACTATGGCCCTATGGCCCTATGGCCCTATGGCCCTATGGCCCTATGGCCCTTGGTCTCGTGTCTTTTTATTACGAAAACCTTGTGTATGAGTTTGGTAATGTATTCGATTAGAATTCGTATGAATATTGCTTCTCTAAAATGCCTAAATTCATGCACATAGTTCTCGCCCAGCTAACGAGG
>REGM01000524.1:0-11839 GCA_004194415.1 Aurelia aurita | reverse complement strand
CAGGGGGGCTGGGGGGCTGGGGGGCTGCAGCTCCCCCAACGTTGGAAAATCTACCAAAATCAGCCTTTTTTGGGTAAAAATCCACCTTAAGTCAGGCAAAAAATTTGGTAAACAATGGAATTTTATAGGGCAGCCCCCCAGATTTTATCTTCCCCTACGCTTATGTCTATCTCTATTACGTCCTCAATCTAATAAGCCCTTTTCTTTGAAGCTAAAATTTGAATATCTATTAAGTCTTCTCCATTAATTCCCCCTCTCTTATATGGAACACAAAAGGCTTCTAAATATCCTCCATTTATTGAACCAAAATAATGTAAATCGCAATTTCCGTGTGATTTGGGTTCATCACTACGTTGAATTTGTGTGCTTTACTTGCAAAGGAGTTTGTTGATTCTGGAAAATATAAAGTAAAAGACCCAAAACCTATCATTGCTAGCCTCGACTTTGTGGATAAGTCCTCTCTCTAATAAACCCTCTCTATAACGCCCCCTCTGTAGCCTTCGAAAATTAATATGCCTCCCGGGGAGCGTCTTAATAGGGCTTTTACAGTATTTATCTGTGTGCTGTTTCTTTATGTCTATATTACGCGTACTTGTAAGAACACTGGCGAAGAAGGATAGGAGTGCAATATGGATCTTTGAAAGCAAAGTCAAGGGTTGATATTAACGTAATGAATCAACAAAGTTATTTTGTTGGCATATTGAATTAGCATTCAATACCACTTCTATGTCCATTCCGTTTCTCTCCTTCGTTTCATCTTCCTCTTTCCACTCTTTATAAACTTTATTGCCTTTGAAACTGTTGCTATATCCTTACTATTTACAAATCTATATATTCACTATATCCACTTTGCAAATTAATCGTTGAAAATGGGCAATTTAGCAACAGCTCTGCGAGAAAGTACGGTTTCGATCTTAGTGGCTTATACTAAGCGAAGATCCATTGCAGTCTCTCTAACATTTTTCCTGTTTGCTGTGCTTTCTCCATTTTCAAAACTCAGTACAAATCCTTTTTGCTAACTTTTTCCAGTTCTCGTCTCTCATTTTAGTTTTACTTTCTCTATATTTCATATGCTAGTTGTCCTTCAAATTGCTTCATTTCTTGTGCACAATGTGCTATGTATTTTACTCTGTAAGTATTCCGTTGTCCCGCTTTCTTCAACCTTTCTTTTCTCCTTTGGCTATACTCTAAAAACTGACCCTTGTAATTAGCTTTGTTTCTTTTCTTTACCTAAGAAACTGAATTATCGCTACTCTTGTACTATTTCTTCTCGTCCTACCCTTCATGTCGCATAAGCTATCTTCACTCAATTTCAGATATCTAAAACATAGTTGTGATTATTCGCTAAGTTACTTATATTCTCTCTTTAGAGCTCTCGTTGTGCAGTATCTTTTAATCTCTCTTTATTGTAGCTACTCATTACCAGCCTTATATTCCACCTTGTTCTTTCTAGTTGCTCTACTTTTCCTCTCGATCCATCTGTTCAGTGTTTATATCATTTCCTCGCTAACTACTTTCACTGCTGTTTACGCATTGTAAAGTCTCTCAAGATCTACTCAATAGACTCAATCTATCCAGTTAACTCGTTCCCTTATCCCTTATACACGTTTTTTTTTTATAAGAAACCGCTTATAAGAAACTGTAGGCTCAATTTTGTAGAACTTAAGAAACTACCCTACCTGAATTAAACAAGATAAGAAACTTTTGTAATTTGCAGCTTTGATTTTCCCAGGTCACTCGAACATATTTCGACACTATAGAGTAATAGTAAATGTTTTGACAATGTTTTGAGTGCGAATTATGTTTTAACATTATTTGAGATCTTACAAAGTAATTTGGAAGCCCTTCTAACAAAACTATATTAGCTCTACACTTAGGGCGTTAACAACATAAGAAGCTCAGTAAGAAACTCTTGGTACCAAAAAATGACCCTAAAATTTAAGAAACTGCCTACCAACCCCGGACCCAAGTTTTTTATACAAACTATAGGTGTATCTTCTCTTATTTCCTTCTTTGTTGTCATACGTCTTGTTCCTTTAGTCTCTCCCGTTTGCCTACTTTGCTCTTTTATAAAGAATCATTGCAATAGCCTTCTAATGAAAGAGCAGTTTGTTGTATCCTGAGAGTTACTTACCAACACTCCTCCGTCATACCCAAATTAACTACATGTATCCTCCGCATAAACGGGCGATTCCGTTCTTTGGATAATTTGAGCCCCTTCGTTGCGTGCGAATTAAGTTTTGTTGTAAGAAATAGTTTTGAGTTAATCAACTAATGAAATAAACAATCAATCGTTACTGCACCCCTCAATCCTTGAACGCATTTCGTGTTCGATTCTCTACTGATATATTATAAACTTCCTCTCTCTCATTCGAAACCCTCCCTTTCAAGGTCTCTTTCGCAGCAGGCAAAACCGTTTTCCTCCCCTAGAGCCTGCGAATTAGGTATGGAACTCTGATTAAGACATCTAAACCCCATCTAAACCTCCTATTTCCCTTTTCTCTCCTTCTACAGCCTCCGCCTACCATATCTTAGCTGGAAAAAGGAACCGATCTAAGAAAACTCTAAACCGACCCTCTCGTTTTAGTCCTGTGCCCCTCCAATAAACTTTTCCTCTCATGGTAGCCTTGGACTTGCCATACAAAAATTAGATAAGAAACTTTGAGTAAAACATCAAAACCTCCTATATCCCTTTTATCCCCCTTCTAAGAAAACTCTGAGAAGATATGCAAACCAAAAACTACGCCCTCGTTTTAGCGCCATGCCCCTCGAAAGAAACTTGCCCCCTCTCATTGGAGCCTCCCTTGAAGCTCGTTACATACAAAAAAAGCTCATTGTATTGTCTTTGCCTTGCCATGCACAAAATATGATTGCGTCACAGCTCGGCATGCTTTTATCTTGCATTTCAATAAGCTTCTATGAAGCTTTTCAACATCAAACAAAGAGGTAGCGCATTTCAATAACACGAGGGCTTCTATGTAATCTAAAATGTAAAATCCGGACCATTGGAGGTTAAGGAGCCTTTGACTTTTTAGTCTTATGCCGCTTAAAACAGGCTCCCCCCTCACTCGAGACTCCTGTATGGCCCTCATTTATCCTCCTCTAGAGCCTGCCATGTCTTAGCTGGAAAAAGAAAGCGATCAATGTAAACCTACCCTCTTTTTTTGCCCCTTCTTTCAAAAAGGAACTAAAAGTAAGATAAAACTCCCATGTACTAATGGTCCGGTAATGAGGTTATGTGTAAAGATCATTCCCTTGGGCGTAGAAGCTTGGATGAAAAAGCAACTGCCCCAGCCCCCATTTTGCAAACCAAACAAATAACCCTATTACGCACAGATTCAGACTTTGGAGCAAATGTTGGTAATGGAGGTAATGGTATTTTCCATGGTAGAGACGCAGTTTTAGGGGAGTCTTAATTACAGTGCCGAGAGGGATAACAAAGGGAAGAGAAAAGGTTTCGGGTCATTCCTATGACACATCTTAGTATATAGATATTAGGTCTTGTGATAGACGGATGCTGGTATCAAAGGTTAAACGGGTCCAAACGTCAGAGGCCAAAGACCAAATAATTTTCATAGGTGATTGAAATTTTCAATTCCAAATCAACAATGATAAAAGAGTAGCTGAAGGACTTTGTTTTTTTTCTCGTCGCTTATGAAATATTTTTTTATATATATATATCCAAAAATAAAACCCGAAAGCTAGGCAACAAATACTTCATATGGTAGCATAGGTTCCAAATCTTTAAAAAGGTCGGTGTAAAATTCTGTGACCTATTTCTTTGAATGGAATGGCTTGAAAGAAACTTTAGCTACTTTGTAATAATTCTACCGTTGGACTTTTCAGAAGTCTTCAATATTTTCAGAATTAGAGTGCTTTTCTCCTTTTTCAAAAATTCAAGAACAATTCTGAAAAAAAACTTAAAACCATCGTAATTTCTAAACTTTTTGAGGAAACATCGAATAATTTTCCAGAAACACATAGTTTATGAACGTCTACAATATGTTAGCAAGCAAAAGTTTTTCACTCTTCTGGTTTGTGATTTAGAAATTTGATGACGTCACATCCTCAAATAAGTTGAAATCTGAAATACGCTGTAATTTCGAAAATATTCAAGATTTCTGAAAAGTCCAACGGTAGAGTTATAGCAAAGTAGCTAAAGTTTCTTTCAAGCCTTTCGATTCAAAGAAACAGGCCACTGATTTTTACACCGACCTTTTTGCGCCAATTTAAAGATTTGGAACCTATGCTTCATATGGTGCCATTCATAGAGGGAAAGACATGCTAGATAGATGACTGAGCATCTCATAAAATTGTCAAAGACGCACAAAAGGACCTGCGTTCTTTATAAATATGAGACAAGGAACAGATAAATGAAAACATATTAGTGTGGTACATATTTCTTTCACCCAAAAAACTTCCAAGAGATGATATTCCAATGAAATATAAACTGATAATGTCCAAATTGTTCAATGTTTTCGTTTTCTTCATGTTTGATCTGTATGATGTGTTTGTTTGTCTGTTTGTTTGTTTGTTTGTTTGTTTGTTTGTCATCTTATTTAATATCGATCATTTAATTATATCTAGCTTTCTATCTCTAATAATTTACATAGTAAACTAATCTAAATCGATAAATTAATAAATAAATAAATAAATAACATATATACCGGGTGTCCCAAAAAAGTATAAGTGCTTGAACAGTTCCTGCAGAGGAGCCTCACTTCAGAAATTTTTTATTTAATGTGATGATTTAGATGAGATCTTAACTTGCAGTTTGCGACCTCGCATGGCCAAATCAGATTTGTATTTGTAGAATTATTTACTTAAACAAGCAAAATTTCTCAGGCAGCCTAAGACAGATGGGTATTGAATTATGCTACTACTTACTCATCTATGCGAGTTTGAAAGGGTTTTTGAGGCAGATCAACCATTAAACTTTCTATACTTAAAGTTTTTTGATCAATCGAACTATTATATTAATTAGAACAAATGGAAAGAAGAGATGCAGTTAAACTTCAACAGGTCACAGAGTAACTTTGTACCGGGTGTCCCAAAAAAATGTATACAAGTTTGAGAAATTCTGGCGCCACGATTTTTCGTCAAATCACCCCCAAAGCAATTTGTATGTTAGCGCTCAATGGATTAATTAAAATTTTGATATTTTTCTGATAATTTTCTGATACTTGGTTGCAGAGCAATAAGTCAGCAAGTGTAAAATTTCCTCTTAGACCCAAACCAGAGCTTCCAGTAGAAAAGAGCTAACGATTCTAGGGATAGCAGAAGCATGTCGGCCCTCAACATCCAAAGCTGATATGCCTCTGTTATGAAAGCAAATTTTTATATTAACCCTCAATGGCTAAATTAAATTTTGGTATTTTTCTTGTCATTATCAGTGACTTAGTTGAAGAGCTATAAATCAACAAACGCAATATTTACTCTTAGACCCAAACCTGAGCCTCCATTGTAGACCCCTGAGAAGGCAAGAAACCCTCAAGCATGGCAACCCTCGATATTCTCAGTAAACAATTTGCTTCTAATTTTAATTGAACAAAACTAAATCAAAGACTTTCCTTGACAAATTGTATCACTGTTTCTTACAGGGGAATTCTTTACGTTTACTACAATGAACCAGTTATTGTTAAAATTACAATTTTTAGGTAAGGTAAACGTAAAGAAATCTCTTAATTAATGATTTACGTAATATGAGTGTCCCTTGAGAATGTCTTCCTCTCGGTCTCTAACAATAATAATCACGAGGCATATCAGCTGTGGATATCGAGCTTTGGATGCTTCGGCCTTCCCTAGAATCTTTAGCTCTTCTCTACTTGAAGCTTTGGTTTGGGTCTAAGAGGAAATTGTACACTTGCTTATTTATTTCTCTGCAACCAAGTTACCGAAAATTATAACAAAAATATCAACATTTAATTCATCTATTGAGCGTTAGCAAAGAAATTGCTTTGGGGTGATTTGACGAAAGCTCTTGGCGTCAGAATTTCTCAAACTTGTATACAGTTTTTTGGGACACTCGGTAGGACTGAAGGAGCTTTCTCGAGTAGTGTGTTCAACCACGAAGGGAACTTCGCAACCAAGTTTCGTTTCAGTTGTGATTATTCATTCATAAAAACGAAATATTCAGGCTTTAAAATTAGTGAAAATATCTTGAATCGCTCAACAAACTTCCAAAAAATAATTTATTGTTGAGCTGCCCCAAAAACTCTCTCAAATTACGCATAGATAGTAGTAGCATAATTCAATAATCATCTGTCTTAGGCTGCCTCAGAAATTTTGTCTGTTTAAGTGGATTACTCTACAAATACAAATCCGATTTGGTCATGCAAGGTCGCAAATTCCAAATTAAGATCTCATCTATATCATAAAGGTTGAATAACAATTTTCGAAGATAAGGCTCCTCCACAGAAACTGTTCAAAAGCTTTATACTTTTTTTTGGACGCCCGGTATATGTTTATATGGTCTAAAGAAAAATTAAATCTCTGCCACATGCTGACAAGCATTGCATTTGCAGTTTGGGCCATCCCACTTTTTTATCATGAGTTTAAAACTATTTAAATTTTCGGCGGATTTTATTTCATTCGGCAGTCCATTCCATATTTGAGGTCCTAATGATCGAAGGCTATTAGAACCAAAGGTGACTTGATTTGGTCTGTAATGCTCTAAATCATTTGGGTTTCGTGATGAGTAAATAGAAGAGTTTATTTTGAAAATGTCATGCATGAAAGATGGGTTTATATTTTTCAATGTCTTAACAACCTCTATACAAAGAACTCTCAGACGAGAAACATGCATAGTGCACCTTTCTGACTTCAAAAGTAAGTCGCTGTAAGAGGTACGGTGTTCATTGTATAAAAATCTAAGGGCATGTTCTTGAATCTTTTCAATTTTTTGCAAAGCTTTAGCTGATGAGAAGTACCACACTAGAGGGCAATAATCAAAATTTGAATATACAAAACTTTGGACAAGGATTTTTCTTTCGTTAAAGCCAATAAATTGTTTGAGTCTTTTCAAAACATTGAGTTGTGATGCAGCTTTTCTGCAAAGTTCAGAGATATGCTGTTCAAAATTTAGCTTATAATCTAGCTGAATACCTAGCAATTTGACCGTTTCTTCTGATTTGATCATTTTGCCTTGGATGTTAAAATTGTCTCCACTAGTATTTGTTTGATCCTTTCTAACGAGGAGTGCATGGAATTTTTCTGGATTGGCTATCATTTGATTTTGTTTTAGCCAAGTCAAAGCAACTCCAGCTTCTTCTTCCAGTACCTCGATCAAATTTGATAGAGTCTTGGAAAAAACTAGAGTGTTATCTTCAGCATAATTATGTAATATTGCTCGGTTGATGAACAAAAACAGATCATTTATGTAAACATTGAAAAGAATAGGACCCAAAACAGAGCCTTGAGGTACCCCTGATAAAATATTTTGGAAAGAGCTATACGTATTATTGATTCTAACAGACTGTTTCCGCCGTTTCAGGTAAGAGTAGATAAGGACCAGAGCACTTTCATCCAAACCATAGGCATGTAATTTGGCTATAAGTAAATCGTGTGGAATACAATCGAAAGCTTTCGATAAATCCATTAGGATAGCCCCTACAATATTATCATTATCGAGTTTAACCCTCCATTCTTCGATCATTCTTATCAAGACATTTTGTGTGCCATATGCTTTTCTATAGGCAGCGATGAAAAATGAAAGGGTTTCATCTAAGTATGGGATAAGTTGGTTTTTCAACATCTTTTTCATAGATTTTGGAGAAGATATTTAGAATACTGACTGGACGAAAGTTTCGTTCAACTGTACGATTAGCCTACCCTTTATCTAAAGGACATACCGCAGCTCTTTTTCCATTATTTGGGAACCTATAGTCAGGCGTGGATCCAGAGGGGGCCAGGGGGCATGGCCCCCCCAAAGGCTAAGAGTTCTCTTCAACACCAGTTGCCTTTTTGATGAATAAACGAATAAATGGATATATTTCAAACCTTCACTTCTAAACGTGGCAATGACACAACTACAGGTCTAACAAGCTTGCAAACTAATGTACAATTGACCAAAACGTCTAAACGACATACGAAACGGAACGAAAATCTCAATACGTAGAGATCGAGATCTAAAATCACTTACTATCAGAGTATCCGACTGATAGCGAACTTAGCTCTTGAATATGTTTATAACAGATTTCGCTCTGTTAATGATGGTAAAACCTTATGTCTTTGGTTGTGACAGAAAGTGTTAGTCAAAGTATTTTAACCAAGGAGAACACGGTTTAGAATACTAGTGAAACTTGTAAAAAGTAGCTACTGAGTCACGAGAGCTTTAAACGAATGGTGAATCCAGTTTTGGAACCAGGGAACTTACTGTTAGAAATTTCATATAACTTTCAAATGCCTTTGAATTTGACATACAAAGTGTTCCAAAAAATTGCTCTAAATTTGATTAAATGTTAAAAAGATAGCCATATAATGAACGGGCTTCAAACCCTGTCCCTAAGAACCTTAAATCAATTTTAGGCACTACGATCTTGTAAATCCGCTAAATATTCACGGAGTTATGAGTTTTTGAAATTCAAGTTAGTGCGAAAGCTGTAGCTAGAGGCTTCTCGCTAGAATTTATAAAGAAAGTAGTATGGGGCAATTATTTGTTTCGTTTCTAGTTTATTTCAGCGGAAACCAAATGAAATTTGGAAAGGATTGTTGATAGCGTAACGTTTTCTAAAATCAATGCTTTGAGGAATTCTGTTCAGCAAAGTTTAAAAAATGACTGTCTTTCGTCAGTTAAGCTTTGATTCGATGTTTTTTGGATACTTGCTTATATCAGCAAATTTTGACAATTGTTACAGGAAAACTACTTTCGAAGTCCTATTTGGTTCGCTCTGATATCAGCAATTGGTAAGACATTGGATAACCTTCTTTTACCTCCATTTTGGAGCTTTTTGCATATCAAGTCATTTAGGGGTATCTGGTTTCAGCTGTCGCACAAAACATGATCTTTAAAGCTCGTTTAGAAATTTAGAATAGAAATTTTGTGGGTACGAATTGGCACGATCCCTTTGGTAGAAACTTGCAACAAAGGTGTTTCTAATTTTTGAATTTTTTTTGAAGATCATAGCGAAACATACACTTTTTGTCTTTAGGTTTGAATTTTACAATTTATTTTTGAAGAAAGAAATTTGTTAGAAAAGCACCATCATGCAATTTTCTAAAATCGGTCGCAAAGAGGGAAAATATTTGAACATGCTTAACATTGTCTTGAAGCACACATTAAGATGATCAAAATAAGACTAAAATGGAAAAGATCTGTCAAGTCTAAGCCTAGAAACATAAAGTTGTTAAGTGCAATCAAAACAGTGCAATCCCTCTACAGGTTACGTAAACAAAGGACTAATTCAGGCCCAACTTTAAAAATCAATATCTCCGCTTTCTGTTGACCAATCTTGAAAATGTTTGCAGGACAAGAACTCCTATGTCATACTACGAGACGGAAGTCAAAAATTTATTTGGGATTCAGAACTTTATTTTTTTGGCATTTATTAGATAAAAAGGGCCTAATGGATCACAGTGAGGCTTATGTCACCAAGGAGCAAGTTAATTTTATGGTTAATTTTTAATATTTAATCAAACGTGGAACAATTTTATTGGGACACCCTGTATAACTCGTTTTGTGGCAATTTTTTTACTTCTAAGGTGGTGGAGCTTTCTTCAGCCATAAACACTCTCTAGCTGATGCTTGTGATGATTAATTTATGGTCTCTCATTTTTCCAATTGATGGCCCTTCAAATTTGCACACAAAATGCAAATTTGTATTTCAGGAAAAGTAAGTATTAGATGATGAGCAAAACGATCTAAAATAATGCAGCAAGGGCGTTGCCCACGTGTTCCTAGGGTTTAAAGGGCGTGGTCACGAAAATTTTTCCTGGGGCCCCCATACCCCCATTTTTCTTCAAATAGCCCTCCCCAAACTCAAATGCTGGATCCGCCCCTTCCTATAGTTGTGTATGCTGCTGTTAATGGCATCTGTTAAAGGGACTGTAAGCTCGTCTGTATCCAACAGCACAAGTGTTGGTGGTATTTGATCTTCGCACGTTAATTTCCTGCCGTCCAAAGACCTTAGTTGTTCCCTAACTTGACAAACTTGTACCTCGTGAAAGGAAAATGAATTGAAATTGTTTTCAGGATTTTGAATGATAGCTAAAATACTTGGATGGTTTTTGTATTTTTGGAGAATCAGCCTAATGATTTGCCGATCATCATCAGTTGCAACCGTATCTGCTATGTTGCAACCGTATCTGCTATTTTACACCACTAGACTTTCTACAATGTTGATGTAATGATCGTTAAATATTTCGGTTAGTTGTTGGTCGTCAGTTACGATTTCATTATTTTAACTAAGGAAATATCACTACCAGCTAAGCCTCCTTTGTTACAGAGAAAAGGTTTGACAAGATTCAAGAAAGTTCGATTCGATACAAGTCCTTTTTCTGTTGCTTGTTTGAAATGCTGTTTAATTGCCTTTTTTCTCAAGGAAACACATTTATTTCTTTGTCGTTTAAGCTTTAGTTCATTTTCTTTTGTAGGATTTTTGTAGTATCTTTTTTGCCTCGTTCTGGTATAAATTCCCTTTTTTAATTCCCTAGTCATGGGAGGAGCACTATTTCCTCGTAGCACTTTTGTTTTTAAGGGGGCATGTTTTTGTCAACCAATTTTTGAAAAGTACAGACAAGATTATTGTAAGCTTGCTCAGGATCGTCAGGAGCACCAAATTTTGCCAGCTTTACATCTGACAAGAAATTTTCGGCGTCAAAAGTTTTGTAGCTGCGATACTTGATTATCTTAGGCATAAGTCTAGGGAGATGAGACTTCATAACCGTTATGACAAGGCTGTGATAGTCACTTAAGCCAGTTTCAAATACGGAAGTTTTTTTAAAGCATCTCGGCCGATTCGTAAGGATGACATCAATGGCAGAACTACTGTTCTTGGTAAAACATGTTTTAGCAGTCACTAGATTTGATAGCCCAAAGACATCACAAAAGCAAACTGGTTTACTGTGTCCAGTGTCCTGCCGGTTTAGGGTATCAATGTTGATATCCCCCATTACAATTACATTGTCGTATTTGTCTAAAGCAGAGCTTAAGGTAGTTGAAAGATTGCTGAAGAAGGAATCAATATTGCTGGATTCCGGGGCCGGTAAATACTGTAGACAATCCATTTCTTTTTGTTTACTATTATTTCGGAGCAAAGGAGTTCAAGAGAAGGAGTCTCTAATACTGGGACTCGGTTACAAACTACACCTTTCCTGACAGTGTGTGTTCTCTTTGCTCGTTGATATGTGCTCTCTCGTTCTCCGTGATGTGTCCGAAGTCTCGCGAGGGCGTGACTCGTCACAGGGTGACCAACAATATAAAAACAAATCCAACAAGACATAAGATCATCGAGTTCCCTCAATGAATGGCACTTACAATATATTTAACTACATTGTCACACTAGCAAATGAAAAGACGAGGAACAAACAAACTAATGAAAAAAAACGAAAAACAAAGGAGAAACAGATGACCAAACAAACAAACAAACAAACAAACAAGTAACAAGAGCGAACAGAACAAAAACTAAAGAGGGGCATTGATCTTTTCATGTTAAAATCCATAATTCCAATATTTCACCTGCAACCAAGCGTACATAATTATTGCAATAGACCTTTCCCCTGATTACGTCACACACCTGTGAGCGCGCAATGCATTCTGGTAGTTGTATTTAACACGCGATCAGCTGTGTTTGTTTTTCTATGGTGATCGCACGGAGTTCTACATTCTATCTCAAAGTTTACA
>REGM01000523.1:72561-104304 GCA_004194415.1 Aurelia aurita | reverse complement strand
CACGGGCTTTAGGAAACGCTGAATTAAAAACTAGATTTTCCAATGATACATCGAGTTTATCTTTTTCATTTCATTCGTGATACATCGAGCGCGAAGCGCGCGGCAGAGTGACGTGACCTAGAGCTAGACTAACTACTTCAGTCCCAATTTCCGCTACGTTTATTGAATTGGATGAGGGCACTACGCTGCAAGTGAGACTGATAATCAAACAATCTGAAAATCCGGCCAAACGCGCCAGAATGGAGGCGCGACCAATCATATCGCAGGAACTTCATATCGTGATCTGATTCGTCGAGAGAGGATCTGTGCATAGCGATGTTGCGACATATGCTTGCGAAAAATCGACTCCAAGATCTGCAAGATATGATTCTGTTTTCCGGCTTTTTCCTGCTGGCAGCCCGCGANGGGAAAGCCCCCCAGACCCCCCATTCACAGATGTTATACAGCGTCGACACAACTGTCTATTCCATATCTAGCCATTTTCACTATTGCAATGACGTCATAATACCAGATGTAGACCCACAGACCTAAAATTTGAACAATTGCCCCCTGTGGCATGCCTTCTGGGGGGCAAGCCCCCCAGATGGCGGACAGGAATTTTTTACCATGATGCTTTGCGTCGGATTGAATTTCGATTGATTTGATTGGTTAATTTCTTCAATACCGCAAGGGATCTTGGTAAAAAATTCCTCGACGCCATCTTTAGCGCAATCATCTATTGCGTTCTTGTTTCGGAATTATGAGCGATTTCCTAACGTAAATCATCTTTAAAGAAATGCAAAAATTACCGGAAAACTTCACTTAGATATCTGCATCATTGAAGACTCTCGGTTGATGCTGATCCTTTGCGACAGTGCGGCAGAATATTTGAAATATAAAAATTTGATCTGGCTAGGCCCCCAGGGCGTTTGGTTATCACCTAAGCGCTAAAAAGGATCAGTGTTCAACGAGCGTCTTAAACGTCTTACAACAATAATTAAGCATGTGTTATCATCTTTTGGGAATACAAATTTACATTTCCTATTCAGCCTTTAGCATATCCAGCATAGATTTGTTTGTGTTTTGCGATTGATGCTACTGGCTCTTTTATCCAATTTGTGAGGAAACTCTTGAATCAGAACTGTTCAATTTGAGATTTGCTCAAGCATATCTCTCTCGACTTAGTGCTGGACCACTTCTAATTGCTTCAAGCTTTAATTAGCTATACATTCTTATGTAGCAATAATTTAAAAACTTGAATACCTCTGAAGGATCTTTTTAACTCAAGAAATGCACCAAGAATGATCAGAACTAGAAGAGCGGCGCTTCCATATTTTATGATTTGCATTGTCAAGTCTGCATCTGGTGACATAATCGTCACCACACTTTGCACAGAGTCTGTCTCACTATTCTAGGAATAAAACAAATGCTGTTTTTACAAATAGAAGATTGTTCCAATGGAACACAGAAAGCATGCCGTCCAAAGTATTGCCGCGGCTGGACTTGCGCAAGTCCTCTTGAAATAGAAAGAAATAATCATTCCCAACAGCCCCTCGTTATTAATTGTTCATCAGACGTATGTAGCCTCGCTTGATCGGATGTTTTTAATAGTACACAATCGCAAGCAATTCAAAATCTTCATTCCTATTAGTCAGAAGTCAAAATAACAATTGCCGCTTGCTGGGCCAAATTTCAAGCGACTAATCCTTATATGAGCTGTTGGAAACAAGTCGTCCATTATTTTCTTTTCTCTTCTTTTCTTTCAAGATGACTTGGGCAAGTCCACTCCATAGCTTATTGATCATGGTCTGACAAAGAAATGGCGATACTCTACCCTTAGCATTTCAATAAACGTTTCGAATAATGCCTTTGCAACCGGCATGCTTTGTGAATATACTTGTGTGGTTTCTTTGTTGTCGCCATTTTAATGGTCTTTTAAAAGGCGTTTTAATTTTAATTTTAAAGGTATGCCGATTGCAAAGGCTCCTTTAATAAAAGGAAGACAGTAGACACAACTGCAAGGCAAGGGCGAATCTTAAAAAAAGCATACAGGTCAGATTAAAACTATGCGATTTAGCACTATCAAGAATAAATTTCCCACCTTCTTGTGTGCAGCCAAGCATAATGTTTTGCTCTACTTGTTTATTTTGATTTGATCGAAGGAGCTCAGAGGTGTGAAATCAATTCTTTAGAAAGGCAAATCGCTTGATAAGGATGCGATGGGCAGCGAAATAATTGAGGTAACAATGTTTGGTTGAACAGTTCGATAATTGCGTGTGTCTTAGAAATAATTGCCACGAATAAAATTGCCAAATTACAGCAAATCGCCTTGTCTTCTCAGAAACCTGCATCTTTTGTTCACAAAATTTGCCCTTGCTCTTTAAAGACCCAGTGCTCCCCGTGATCCTTTGCAAGCGCAAGAAACATGAAAACATCATATTAGTCTTAAACAACATATCTTCATGATACAACAGTGGGAACATAAATGGCCTCAGAAAACAAAGCCCTCCTAATCCTTCAATAATTTTTCAAGAATGTCTGTTGTTTGAGTTCAAAAGAGATGGCTAAACAAGGTTCATTTGAAAATGGGAAGATAAAGCAGCCTTTTGATTACTACGGATTGTTACGCCAAATTTATTTTCATAGAGTATGAAAGTCACTGTGACCGAAAGGGATTATGAGGAGCACAGGGTCTTTAACTGCCAAACTTCGAATCATTTACCTTGAAAGAGACAGAATGAACACCAAGCTCTTGTGAAATGCCTTGAGAATTTTCCTTCACATATCTTTTGAGGCATGATTTTATCCTGCGACTTTCTCCACTTAAAACAACACCATACGAAGAATCGACTTTTGCTAACTTATCGAATTCAATATCTGGATGTTTCAATGCATCTTTGTGTTGCCCTGCTTCGTAGGCTTCTATCATAACCTTTGTAACCTTTCCTGATAACAATGACTGTTTAACAGTTTCTGGGTCAGATGTATTACCTGATAAAAAATATGTCAAAGAAGATCGAACAATCATTGAGTTGTGAATAACCAAAGAGTCAACTTTTCCAGCATTGATATATAAAAATTCAAAGTTGAAATTGAGATCTCATTTGAAATTTTTTGTGAATTCGAAGAACGTAGGCTTGTAACTAAAATACCATCATCTAAGAGATGAGATGCAGTCCCAAAATTTATACACCTGGAAAAATGGGATACCGTTTGAATTGGCATACATACACATAAATCATACTAAATTTTATGACTTTGACAGCATCATTTTGATAGTATAATGGCGGAAGGCATTAAAAAAGCCCGATGACAAAACGACTCAAAATTCATGTTTCCAGTGCTGGAAGATGGAAAGACAAACTATGAGTACAAAGATCAGGGTTTCTTTAAGCCATGAAGTAGAAATATTTAACTGCATTCATTGAAATACTGCAGATCAGAACAGCTCAGAAAATCAGTCCACTTTTTGTATATGAAAAATTATGAGTCCTAGTTTGAGTGATGAAGGGGGGAAAGTTAAGGTGGTAAAAGAGGTAACTACGACTAATAGCACAAGTCTAGTTTCATACCAGGCACAGTTCTTTGTCTCAGTTTCGTTATGGCGATCATTAGTGTCTCATTTGAAGCCATCATCTGCAGGAAACAAATATTGAATTATAATTGAATGGCTGTCACTCTAAAGTACCAAGTAAATCAAAAGTTAGTCGGTCTCTAAAAAACACCAAAATTACAATATGGGACTAAGGTTCAAATATTCATTTTGTATAGATTTAAAATTAACCACATTAGTTTCAGCAAAATAGAAGGCTTCAGATAGAAATGGCTGTAATTTATGAAAATTATGTGAGCTAGGTGAATTTGAAGCATACTTTGAAATTGCAAGTAAAACTTGCTAGATCCATCTTCTGTACTAACAAATCATTGGAAATAGCTGATAAAGGGAACATAGAGACCTCATGTAACTAGCCTAGTTAGTGATTTTTTTCATCAACCTCGTCTTCAGGGCTTTTTGTCATATTGGGATGGAGACGAAAAGGCCCTGGCGACGAGGTTGGTTTTTCATGTAAACGTTTCTCTTATAAAGGTATCTTTTTAAAAATTCACTTCTAAAGGGATTTGAATGGTTCGAATTCGTTTTTTTTTTACCTTGCTGTTTGTTTCTCTATTAGTGCTTGCAGCCGACGGCACATCAGCAACCTTAGAAGTTAGTGCAGTTACAATTTGACCAACAACCAATGACGTCAGAACAATCCCAATTAAGGTCCATATGATAGCAAATATTCTTCCTGATTTTGTCTTTGGATATATGTCTCCATATCTAGAAAAAAGCGAATAATTTGCGATTTGCGAGCTACCATAACTGGAAACATTCATAGTTCCTTCCTGGAATTCAAAAAGGACTTTCAGATGCCAAAAATACACATTCTTAACTAAACCTTGAAAACACACATTTTCATCGAAATTTTCAAAATTTCTTCATATTTCTTGATATGAACTTTCTGAATGCAGATCTGGATTCGGCACCCAGATTTTAGTCTTGATACAAATTTTCACAATTCTAGTGTTCACTAGTTGGATTTTATGACGATACTAAGTTTTATAGTTGTCTAAGGATTTTGCCGTGAATAATAACTGAGCATTTAAAATTACACCCTCAACGGTGTTTACAGTCGAATCCCTAACAAATTCTAAACTTATTATCGTCGTAAAATTTCCTAAAACACTAGGATTATTAAAATTTTTATCTAGTCTAAAGTTTGAGTGCTAAATCCAAAACTGTGGTAAAAATATTAATATGAAGAAAATTTCAAAAATTTCCGAAACGAAGCCGTTAATTGATTAGATGTATTCACTGTGGCATGCAGCGCAAAAGAATAGTCAGAACAATTTGAGCTCAATTTTTTGCTTCTCTTTATAATAAATAACTTTGTAAATGGTTTACTAACCCAGCAGTAGTCATCGTATTAAAAGCAAGCCAAATTCCACTGCCACAACCATTGATGAAATTCATGGGAATTTGTTCATCATCTACTCCTCTTTCCTAAAACAAGATTTGTGATAAGATATTGAATGTGTAACTCTCGAGTTGTAGAATGCTTGGAGTATTCGGTCTCATAATATCACTAAAAATTGTAAAGTTATCTAAAATTCATCATTAATAAAGTCACCTTTTAGATTTGTTGTTAAACCTATGATAACTGTTTCCGAGAGCAATCCAGAAAATATTAACCCGAAGGCTTCAGTACGAGACCGAGCTTGCGGTGTTTTGTACAGAGGCTGAGGGTTAATATTTTCAGTATTACCAGAAGGAAACAGTTATTATATGGTTTATTACCCAATGGCAAGGCCAGATAACTTCTTGCTTGAAAAAAATTGATAAAAGATAACGCTCTCGACCAATCAGATTTATTAGAGGCTGTTTGCGAAATGGTTGATCATTTGTCCTTCCGATACGGAATTGTTTTTGCTAATTGAGGCAAAAATATCAACTGGGTATCTTTTCTTGTTGGGCAGTTCGGTTGCACCCGGACCAGAGTCCGCTTTTCTGCTATTTGTAATATATATGGGACTTAACCGTTTCCCTATAATTTAAGAAATCATTCCGTATCAGACAGACCACTGATCAACCATTTCGCAAACAGCCTCATTACTAGGTTTGCAGCCATTACCATAGGGTAATAATAGAGTATAGTAAACGAAGGTGTCAAATAGATTCTCGAAGAAGAAGAAACGAAGGTGGATATTCCCTTTGTGGGTCACCAACGCATCACGAAAGAAATAGGCAATCATGCATTACAATAGCAGAAATATAATGTTGACATAAACTTTGAGCCCCAAAAACCGTCAGTGATTATACTGAAAGACCGATACAGTGTTCCAACAATAAATGTCATATCAAGAGGATACAAAATGTTCACAATAATTTGTGACAAGTTTAGTTCTGAGCAATCAATCAAGCCTAACCTAAATTGGTACTGTCTTTAGAAAAAATTCCTTCTAATTCTATGGTGTTAATCTCGTTGGAAACTTCCCAGGCACATAACACAAATCTGATCGGACGATGAAATTTGACAACAAGACTGAGATGCTCAGTGAAAAATTTCTCCATTTAAAGTTTAAAGTCTTTTAGATTTACCTTCAACTCTGTTTCATTGTGGATATTGTACACTTTAAAGATATTTAGAAACATGGAAATACCTTCCCGAAATACCTTCAAGAAGTTCACATTGAATTTGCGACAAAATGACAGCAAAAACAATAAGGTTGTGCACTTGGTTTTTTCATAAAGAATTAATGACCCATTGCTACCCATGAGCCTTTGCGCACCGAATGAAAAGTAAAACGAGAAGAATCTGCTAGAAATGACTTTATGTCATACGACAGTCAATGGTGGGGTCGCAAAGAATCATGGTTAGCAATGGGTCGTTATGTGTCGGCTTTTCTTTCATTTAGAAGCAAACAATTTTTGTGAATCATGTATTTTTTATTTTTTTTATATTCTCATAATAATTTACATACAATAACAAAGGTACACAACAATACCACCAGGAGCATGGAAATGCATAGCAACCCTGAAGCCATTTACAATTAACTTAATTACAAATATACANGAAGTGTCATGGAAGGCAAAAAACCCGCCCCCGACAGGGAAGAGGCCACCCCGACGAACAGTAACACCAAACCGACAGGCCCGGGGCCATCAGCCCAGGCCCGCCACTCCAATGCCCCACATGTATTAAACACTGCTTGCCTATGAAGTGCTCGTGAATCTTTCGACAAAGTGATTCGGCATCTCTAAATATCTTTCACAACCAAAGATATATAAAAATGAGTTGTAAGACAAATTTAAATGGTTTTTGAAGAGAATTCTTTCATCGTGTTTCTAGGTCTTTAAACTCACCAGTATCCAGAATATGATACCAGCAATAATAGTGAAGAGGACCATGACAAATAGGACTGGATATAATCCCAACATCGATTCAACCAAATTCTTAGATCCTTGATTCCCAATTTCTGTTTTGGACTGTTTTTTCTTGAAAATAAGCATTCCTGGAGACACTATCATTGGCACATAATCAAATATTGTCGACTCACTCCCTTCACTTTCAATAGTATCTTTAAAAACCGGAATCGTTATATGTGTGCCTTCAAATATTGCATTCTTCAGCATTTCGCTGCTATGTTTGAAAGAACTTGCATTTGAAGCATCATGCGTCCAGTCAACAGAGCTTGGTCCTTGACCAAGAGTGCAGTTACCGCAACAAGATGCTACAGCTTTGTCGATGTGTTTTGGCATGATACCAGATATATTTTTTCCCGTAATGACCAAAGGGGCGAGTCTTGTCCAGGATGAAGTGAGCAACTTTGGACATCTGCATGTCTCTAGTGATTTAAAACAAATAACATTTTTATAAAGCTATTTTGAATCTGAATTTTTGTACAAGTAGAAGATTTCTCTATTATGAAATGTTTGATAATTTTTTCATCAACTAACAAGTGCAAAACATTTAACTGCACTGTATTTTAAGCAAAATCTTACATTGCCTTCACCTTCTGTAATCTGTAGGGATTTTCTGAAAATATCAAATATATCAACAAAACACGCTGTAGAATGGACAATAGCGCTAAAGATGGCGGCCACGCAAAGCATGCTGGTAAAAAGCTCCCTGACGACTACTTAACGACATAAAAATTTTGGTCTGTTGTTTCTACTAAGGCCCCGTTTACACGATACCATTTTCATTTCGTATCGGATTGGGGGTGGCAATCCGGTATGAAAATGTTTCTGTTTACACGATACCGTTTTCATTTCATATCGGATTCGTTTCATGCCACTTTCAGAGCGTTTTCATTTGAAAACTCAAAAACGGTATGAAGCATATCGGATTGGTGCGTTCTCGTGTAAACAGGAGGCCCATCCGATATGAAATGAAAACGGTCTCGTGCAAACAGAAGGCCAATCCGATATGAAACCAATCCGATATGAAATGAAAACGGTATCGTGTAAACGGGGCCTTTATGATATGAAATGAAAACGGTATCATGTAAACGGGGCCTAAAGCTTCAATTCGAATCAAAACTTTACCTTTTCTGCTTTGGAAAGGTTTCCTTTCGAACCATGTTGCATTCGAATTCAAGGTCGATTCGAATTCAAGATAGCTAGTCAAAACGGCAGACCAAACTTTCTAAGTCGTTAGGTGGCCGTCAGGGAGCTTTTTACCAGCATGCCTTGCAGCAAAACAATGGAGTCTTTGAAGCCGCCATCTTTAGCATTATTGTCTATTATAGCAAAGTAGCTAAAGTTTCTTTCGAGACATTCAATCCAAATAAAGATGTAATAGCCATTTTCACTAGCTTTCTTAAAGATTTGACGCCTATGCTGTAACGACTAACTTTAGGCTTTGGTCAACCTCACACCCAGCGTCAATGAAGGTTTTCCGTAAACTGCAACGCCTACATTGACCCTGGATCTGGATCCTGTTAGGCTATTCTGCTGTTTGATTCTCCTTTATCACAATGAGTGGTGTTCGAATCATGGAATATCTATTACGAAATGTCGAATATGGGATTCGAAAATACCTGCTTGTCTGCCTGATTATGCCAATAATTAGCTAATTATGCTAATAATTAGCTTATTATTCTAATTATTCAAGCAAAATCTGCCAAATTCTGGCAACACGTCCCAAGGATATCTGTTGAGGGCTATCCTAGACTTACAACATATACCCTTTGGAACCAGGTTGGGCCTTGGTACAAACCTGCTTCCTTGTATTTAGATGATACACCAAATCCTCCTTCGGTAAATGCAGAAATAGTGACTCGATACGTAGTGTATGGTTGAAGATTCTTGATTTTGAGGCTTCTCATAGGCTCAAAGACATCAACTGCTGAAATCGTTTCTTTAGTTATAGCGACATCATTTTGCTCTATTAGCCAGTAATAAATCCTATGTCCCAAAACTTCTCCTCGTGCGGCCGTGTGTGGTATGCTGTTCCAGTTCAGTGATATTTCATAGAAGTCATAATTATCGATTATGTTGAATGTAGGCGCTGCAACTGGTGCTGAAAACAAGAAAATAGAGGCTTTCAAGTTACAAGCTTGAAATTCATGGAGTTGCACTTCTTCAGTCTTGCATTCCTTGATTGTTGCGATCATGGGCGGTAGGAGACGCGTGAATTGCTTTTTTGAAAAATATTGTGGTCATAGGTAGGGGTTAATAAGATTAAATTAGCCGCAATGTTTTCAGAGCGGCGTCCTGTTATTTTTTAGCCATTTACAGTTGACTCAGCAGACGCTCTGCCCATCGACTTAATCTTAGTCGATGGGCAGATAAGCGTCTGACGAGTCAACCGTAAGAGGCTACACAATAACAGGAAGCCGCTCTGAAAACATCGCGGCTAATTTAATCTTAATAACCCCAACCTATGACCACAATACTTTTCAAAACGCAGTCCACGCGTCTCATACCGCCTATGTTTTATCGCTTTGACAAATCTGGGCTGTACTTTTTTTTTTTTTTATTTTAAATTATTTATACACAATATCCCTTCAGCTACTATTTAATAATACAAAAATATACAGTTCTATTAATTAATATCATATACAAAAAAAAACTTCTAAACTAATTACAGGTGCTGTTCTTCCAGGGAGTCGTGTTTAATTGGCTTTCAGCTCGTCAAATGTATTTTTAGTTGCTTTTTAAATTGGCACAAGGTGGGAAGCTCCCTGATACTTATAGGGATTTCATTCCAGACCTTAAGATCTGAGTAGGACAATCCTTTTTTGGCATACTCTAGATTGTACCTTGGAATCTGGAGATCTCTACAGAATCGCGTATTGTAACCGGAGTATTGTGATCTTTGTTGGAATTTGTTCCAAAGATTTTCTGGGCAGAGTCTGTTCATGATCTTATAGGCCATAACTGCACGATCAAACGAAATAAGTTGTTCGACATGTAGGAAATTATTTGACCATTCGTCTTTTATTTTGGACCTATCTATCATGGAAATTGCTCTGTGTTGAAGACGTTGAAGGGATTCCTTTCTTGAATTTGAGAGGCTACCCCCAAATAACATCCGCATATCTCATGTGACTTTCTATAAGAGCACGATATACATTGCTTAACTGAGATTGCGGGAGGATGTTTTTCAGTTTTTTTAAAGATGTTAGACGTTCTGCGATTGAGATCGCTTTATTATAAATAATCGAATCACATTTTTTGGAAGTCGAAATAATTTATTCCCATATAAATGCAACTATTTTCGCTTGCATTGCATGCATGAAATCTTGCTCCATATATCCGTTGATCGATTTCATCCGTTGATCGATCTGTCACTTAGTTATCTCAAGTCTCTCTTTCAATGACTCATTGGAACCGAAAAAAGTATTATTGTTATTTTTATTATTATTGTTATTATTGTTATTGATATTGTTATTGTTATTGTTGTTGTTTTATAATTCATATGCTAAATAATATTGGTTTGTATGAAACTTCTGACAATGAATATTGACATGAATGTCATTCTATCTTTTATGAGAGGCAGAAACTACTCCTATTGGATAAAGCTTACCTCCTTGTTTACATGTGCCATTTATGGTAAATGTCATTCCTATTCCTTTCGAGGTCAGGGCACCAATGCGCATTTGATACCAACTATAATCCTTCAATCCAGCCAATTCAGTTGCATACGTCGTTCCATTCACCTCTTTCATCTTTTCGCCAGGGAATGCACCATAAACAGCTAAAGGATTCACTGATCTTGGAGCACGTTTGAAATCACGAACTGGCACGTTAATTGGCTTGTAAAATATTCGGTAAGCAACTATAATACCGTTTCTTAGAGACTTGGGAACGGGACTCCAATATAAATTAATTGCGTTCATTTTGCTTGGCCAGGACTCTACATACTTTGGTGTATCATCAGGTTCTGAAAAAGAAGTGATAAAACATTGTAACAATGGACAATAACGCTAAAGATGGCGACTCCAAAGACTCCATTGTGTTTTGCTGCAAGGCATGCTGGTAAAAAGCTCCCTGACGACCACATAACGACATATATATTTCGGTATGCAGTGTCGACCAGCTAGCTTGAATTCGAATCGACCTTGAATTCGAGTAGAACATGGTTCAATATGAAGCCTTTCCAAAGCAGAAAGATTGAAGTTTTGATTATTCAAATAGAAGTTCTAATTAAAGATTCGCGTTCGAATTACAAAATTTTACTATTTGTTTACATTGATTAGTTGTACCGAACTCTACTACCGCTAGCCATTCGAAACGGCAAACCAAAATTTCTATGTCGTTATGTGGTTGTCAGGGGGCTTTTTACCAGCATGCTTTGCACGGCCGCCAGCTTTTAGGTTAGTGTCTATACTAGAACAAAGGGATTTCTTTATCACATGTTTTACCAGATGTTAGCTTGAATCGTCGAAAACTCCCCCCCTCTTTTTGAAAGAACCTTTTCTTCTATTGATATAAAAGCAATGGCAGTTTTTTCTTATATTAGAGAAAATATTTTTAAAATTGGCCGCTTTAAGGAACTAACTTAAAGTCATAATAATTTCATTTTACAAAAAAATAAAAATCTAATTGTATGTAGCAGCTTTTAGATCACGAATTTTGTTCAAGAAGTCTCTATTTATACTGCTATTATGTTTAAAATTACGATATCAAAATATTATTATTATTATTATTATCGATTTATTTAAAGTAAGCATACATATAAATAGCTATAAAATAAAAGTTAATTCAAGCCTACTATCTAACAAAGTAAAATTGTTAAAAAAAAAAGAAAAAAATACAATCACGAATAACATACTATACAATAACATACAATATATAACATACATACAATATAGCATACAATAACATACTGAGAGACATAGCTGAACTTTAACTTATGAAGAATTTCAAAATGTTAACTTCAACAAAAATCTTGAAGTTTTCATTTTGTACCATTTGATCAAAGGACATGACTTTAGTCATGGCTTTTATCTATGCTAGTTTATTGACTATGTTACGTCCTTAAGCTAGGTGTAACTGCAAACAGGAAATGAACTCTATCGTTTGAATGTTGCTAAAATTCGTAAAATTAAGACTCCTTTAGGACAACAAATTCTCCAAAATTTAAACATTGATTCATATATCATACATATTATATGCTTTATGCTTTCCTTGAGATTCGTATGTTATACTGTATTTGTATTCATTAACATAGTTTAATAAATACTTACTATCCTCATCTGTTTTAATATATATAGGTGCAGAGAAGCTACCATTCCCTCTGTTTGTAACTACTTGCACAGACATACTATAATTGGTGTACTTCCGTAATTTCTTTATAGTGATATGACTCGTTGAGTTTGGAGTCAAAATCGTAAAAACTTCATGTTCATCACATCCAGCTGGTCTGTCAGGATAGCAGTCTACCACTCGATATCGTATTCTGTAGCCAGTTACCTGGAAAAAGAAACATTTTTTGCTGGATGAACTTGTAGTTAATTTTCCTTCTCTCTACTGTATATTGATCGATGAATTTAACAAGGTAATACACCAATGTATCAAATCTTGAAGTCCCTAACCCTAACGCTGACCCTAAATCAAACTCTAGCCCTAACCCCAACCCTGAACCTAACACTAACGATAACCATAGCCATTCACCTAACCCCAAACTAACCCTAACCCTGATTTATTTCGATGTTAACCCAAACCCTAACCCTAACCCTAATTTATTTCAAGGTTTTGAGCGTACTCTCATACCGGGTGCGCCAAAAAAAACTATCCACGTTTGAAAAATCGTAGTACCTAGAGTACTGGATGGATTTGAATGAATCAAAATTGGTTTGATAGAAAAAAGACTGAAATATTTTTGTGATTTTTCTTGAATTTTTATGAGTACAGATAATACAGCTAAATTCGAATTTAAGAAAATTCTGTGTTTGCAAAATGCCTGAAAAAGGGCCTAAAACACTTGATCAAATCTTACAGAAATTTCTCACACCGAACAATGCAAAATTACAGTTTTTCACGGGTATCGGATGTCGTCTGCACTTGTATTGCCATGAGGATTGAAAATCTTTAGTATTTCTTTAAGAATTCATTTCCTATAACGCAGGAGAGAGATTAAATGCTCTTGCATCTTGTTCTATGCGGGAGATTTCGTACGATTTGATCGAGTGTTTTAGGCCTGTTTTCAGCCATTTTGCAACAAACGAATTTTCGTAAAGTTGAATTTATCTAAGTTTTCTCTGCTGATAAAAACACGAGAAAAATCACAAAAATACTTCAGTCTTTCAGCTATCAGCCAAAATTCAATTCATTCAAATCCATCCAGTACTCTAGGTTCTACAATTTTTCAAACGTGGATAGTTTTTTTTGGCGCACCCGGTAGATTTCCAGGAAAATATGCTTTTGGCACAATTAGGAATAGACGCAATAAGTTTTATNTGTCGTCTGCACTTGTATTGCCATGGGATTGAAAATCTTTAGTATTTCTTTAAGAATTCATTTCTTATAACGCGGGAGAGAGATTAAATGCTCTTGCATCTTGTTATATGCTGGAGATTTCGTACGATTTGATCGAGTGTTTTAGGCCTGTTTTCAGCCATTTCGCAACAAACGAATTTTCGTAAAGTTGAATTTATCTATGCTTTCTCTGCTGATAAAAACATGAGAAAAATCACAAAAATACCTCAGTCTTTCTGCTATCAGCCAAAATTCAATTCATTCAAATCCATTTAGTACTCAAGGTACTACGATTTTTCAAACGTGGATAGTTTTTTTTGGTGCACCCGGTATAACATCACAATTGTTTTTTAGTGTTATCTTTTTTATGTATAAAGTTGTCCGGAATGGCTGAGAAGATACCAATAAAATTAAAAGTTCTTAATTGCATATTTGAGGATTTCTTGATAAATGGTGAAGCTTCTGAAGTGATCATTGGAACAGTTTGAGGTTAAATTTGAATATCTGTTTATTAACAAATTGCTAATCTGTATCAGCTGCACCGTCTGGTTTTTAACAGTACTTGGAACTTGCCTTTTTCTGATTGTGATAGCAATATTTATAAAGATAGTTACAGAAAATAAAGCATCCAACAACGAGATCGCGAAACACATTTTCTATGAGTAGTAAATGTCTAAATTTTAGAAGCTTATATTTGAGTTTGAAAAATGCAATATATCATCAAATAAGAAATAATATATTTTCCAATTATTTGATTGATCGGAACCTGTCCTATAACAGGAGCAGCTTATATAGAAGGTTGTTTTTATTCAGAAACTCAGTTTTATTTAAATTTTGATTTAGAAATTATATCAAGACATTTACCTTCCCGTTTGCTTCTCCATGCTTTTCTTCCATTGGTAACCAGTTGAGAGTAATGCCAGTAGAGGTTGTATTTCCCTTTGAGACATTTTTTGGACTTCCTGAAGGAGCTGAATAAACAAAAAGATAAAGTATGGTTATCTTCATCTATGACTTTCTTTGCTGGCACATAACTCTATTTGCATCTTATAAATTACATTCTTCTTCTCTAGAATCCCTCTAGCAATATCAGAAAAGAGGCAACTAAAATTGCGAAACATTTGAAGGGATTTGACGGCACTGTTAACTCGTCAGTATGAAAATTAGGATGATTAAGAGGAATAAGTCATGGAAGAACATTTGTTGTGGCAGGTTTTGTTTAAAACGTAGCTCGTAATGTGAGAGAAATTCAGAGAAATTGGTTTTTTTTTGTGAAATCTGCGCTTCTCAGAATCTTTTACTGAGCAGCTCCTGCTCAAACCGTAGCTGCAGAATTTTACTGTCAATGGAATATCCTTATGGCAAGTTGCCTGTCTGCTTTTCGCGGCACATGACCGATTATAAGATTACAATAAAAGTGCTAAATTCACATAAGTAAGACTCCCTTCCTAATGGGAAACAAACATACTTACGGAAATCTCCTGACCTGATTGCTACATTTTTAGAAAATGGTCCTTCTCCTCTGTAATTGTAGGCCAGAATTTTCACCGCATAAAGGGTGTATGTCTTCAAATTAGTCACTGTTTGGTTAAGCTCACCATTTTTAGCGAATTGAATCGTATGATTGATCCATTCTGCATTAGAGATACTCTCATCTTTAATGCTTAGCTTGTAACCCAGTATGATGCCGTGTCTATGTTCCTTTGGCACGCGTGACCATGAGATTATAATACTACTTTGGTCGATGGCTTCACCAGATACGTTTACAGGAGCTGCTGTTGGACCTATGGATAAGATATGAGATTAGTCTACCCTACTGAAGTACTGAGTGAGTAAAAACAATCCAAATTTGACAGGCTACTGTTGTCTGGATATCAAAGCATTGATATTGATGGATGTATTTATTAATAGCAGACATTTTTAATTAGAATTTACAATTAACCGGACCGAAATTAACAACTCGTTCTGAAGCTATGAAGGATGGCCTGGGAAAGGCCTCTTCAAAACCGACAAAAATGGCTGAAAATGATGATAAAATTTCTTCAGTTTCCTGCTTTACAGTAATGAAAATTACATGTGTTAGCACGTGTTTCCTTCTTGGGAGGAAGAAATCTCCTGGAACAATTTCTTTGTGCTCCTAGGGATGACCTTTTCATCTTCCTAAGGGGATAATACTGTACAACTCATCTCTTTAACGCAGAAATGTTAGGGAAATTTGATCCGGATTTTAGACAATTTTGGAGGTTCCTTGAAAGGCATTTTTGGGGAAATCCCTGATATATTTCAGAATTGAGGGGCCGATTTCAGTCAGGCAAATTCTAAAATCTTTTTGAGCATGTCTGCTATTAAGGATATTTGCCATTTCTCTTTGCATATCTAAGGAACAGTAGCCATGCCAACGGGGCTTGTTTTATTTTGGAATCACCAGGGATTTTTCAGATTCTGGTTGAGATTTGAAATAAAAGAATTCCAAGAGCTCCTTTTTATCGCTTGAATGATATAAATTTACAATCTTATCAAAATAAAAAGGCAAAAGGACTGTCATGCCAGTAACCAACTTACTTTCTCAGCAACTCAGGGATGCTTATATTCAAATATAGGGATGCAATTTGGTAGATTACATTTTGTAAATGTGAACAAGAAGTGAACAAGAAAAAGTTTCATATTTCCTAATTCATTGATTGTTTGCTTTTGCTATTAATCTATAAAAGATAATTTTGTTCAGTTACACCAGCAACTAAAAGACCATTTTTTTTATCGAGGAGCCAAAAACTTTAGCTACAATTTAAAACTTTCTTTCAATTGGTGCATGATCCTCCTTTTGTGGCTTAATCGATTATGTTAAGGAATTCGAATTGACAGAAAATATGGACATGATGACAATTTTGATAACAGCCTACAAAATTTTGAATTTTGCTAACTTAAATCCAAGCCTAAGATAATCTATAAAACTGAAAATAAATTGAATATTGTTGTAACAGCTCAGAAAACATTATAACATTGCACACATTTTGGTGATTTGTCGAGCTTTAAGCGATTATTTTGTCTCTCGAGGTATGCATTTTGCTTTTTCGATCCTAACATGGGAGTTAAGAAACGCGGTAGTTGTTCCAAAAACAGTTTTTTCCTCCCTGTGTCCCTATGCCCGTGAAGGTTGTTGTTGTGGCACTCAAATCAGAACACAGAGATGCAAGGAAAACCAGGCACAACAACAACAACCTTCACGGGCATAGGGACACAGGGAGGAAGAAATTGTTGTAGGAACAACTATCGCGTTTCTTAACGCCGATGATCCTAGCAATGCAAAGGTAAAGATAAATTTCATACCATAAGCATCTGTTCTTATATCGACAGGACTGGAAAATGGCCCCTGGCCGACAGCTGTCTTCCCAGATACCTTGAATTCATATATTGTATAATATGCCAGACCTCCAATTGAAACTGTCATACTAGTCGAATTCATTGTACTTTTCCAAACATCATTAGAATGTTTCTTTCGGTACGTAATTTTGTAGGCAATAATTATTCCATTTTGGTCTTCGACGGGGATATTTTCCCACTCCAGGAATATTTCTGTAGCACTGAGGAAATTGCCTCCAACTGATATTGGTACACCAGCTGGGACTGCAAAAAGAAGGACATTGTATTTTAGTGTAAACTTGGAGTGTTCATTTCCCTTCAAGGAAATTGATAATACTCGTACGAGTCTCGATGATAAATAATTAAAGAACAATTTAGCATTTGATGCAGTAAGCTTTGTTCTCAACAATACAGTATACTAACTAATGTTTAGAATTTTCGCAGAAAGCTATTCTTATAAAGATCTTTACATATACTATATATTGCCTTCTAAATACAATGAAACTGCTAAAATGTAGCCAAACCCCCCAATTGATGCTAAGCACCAAAAATGACGCCAAGGCCAGTTATTTGGGCAAACCGAAGGATGGGATTCGATTTTAGGCCTATCACAGACTTCACGGAAAAATAGCGCAACAAAAGTTAAGAAAACAATCGTCAAACTCACATTGAAGCACCAGTATGGGTTTCAAACCTTACAAAATGGCTGCAGGCTTTTAGTACGACTGCTCTTCATTCCATGGGTTCCCTCTTTTGATTCACAAAGTAGTATTTTCTTCAATTACAATTAATTAGGAGATTTATCAACTTCTTTTCTCAGGTACTTACTTATCTCGAATTTAAATGTTTACTTACGATCTTCAAGGGTTCTCTGTGTGACGATGGAAGAAAACATGCCAACTCCTTTGGATGTGCCACCAGCTACACTAATATCATAATCTGTGTATTCGTTCAGGCCAGAAAGAACGCAGTTTTGCTCGAAGAAACCATTTCTTTTAAAGCATCTTGCTTATCTGTTCTCTGATATTTAATCATATAGAAAATAATGATTCCAAACTGAAGAGTTGGATCAATTTCAAGCCATTCCAATTTCACTGATGTTGATGATGGTGCTGTAGTTACCAAGCCTTGAGGAGGACCACCAGGTGCTAGATTCAAAATAAATAGTTGACAAAATGAACATTTATACTGTTAATTTTGATTGCTAATTGTATTTTTGCTTTCTTGCCTCGGGAAGGATATACTTCAGACTATGAGGTCATCAAGAATAACGTGAACCGGCTGAGACAATTTGTTACATAAAATAACATTACTTGTCATCAGAAAATGCCAATGGGAATTCGTTGCAGTGGGACACACTCTGTTAGGATGTAAAAATCCAGATTAAGTATTTAAAGAGCAAATATTTGAAAAAATGTTTGCCATTATTTATTTTTAAATAAAGAAAAGTAAAACATGTAGCAAGAGTGAAAATTTGCATAGATTCAAGCTTACTGTCTTCATCTGTTCGCACCAGTNTATACTGTTAATTTTGATTGCTAATTGTATTTTTGCCTTCTTGCCTCGGGAAGGATATACTTCAGACTATGAGGTCATCAAGAATAAAGTGAACCGGCTGAGACAATTTGTTACATAAAATAACATTACTTGTCATCAGAAAATGCCATTGGGAATTCGTTGCAGTGGGACACACTCTGTTAGGATGTAAAAATCCAGATTAAGTATTTAAAGAGCAAATATTTGAAAAAATGTTTGCCATTATTTATTTTTAAATAAAGAAAAGTAAAACATGTAGCAAGAGTGAAAATTTGCATAGATTCAAGCTTACTGTCTTCATCTGTTCGCACCAGTGTACCATTGCTGATAGAACCATCACCAATAGATGTCATGGCAGAAACATTTACTTGATAAATTGCCCATTTGTTTAGTCCAGTTATTTCGTATGACTTTGCGGTTAGAGTGACATATTCTCCAGCAAATCTTTCAAAATACTGCTTGATATATACTTTGTAGCCTGTAATGATTCCATTTTGATGATTAGCGGGAACGTCCCCCCAACTAATTCGTATGCCTGAAGAGCTTGTATTCTCAGCAACAATGTTTGACGGGGGTGCACTGGGCTCTAGAAAGAATTATAAATCTTATAAATCTTAAATTACAAATTATAAATTATAATAAATTATGTATTTGAAAGAATATAAATCTAAATTCAGAAAGTTAAATTGATAACTACCTTATACCGTATTTCGTTTGAGATACTTACTATCTTGAAGCGTCTTCATCTCTATCACCGGGCTAAACACACCACTCCCTTTAGAAGTCTTTGCTGCAACTTTAAACTCGTACATAGTGTATTTTCTTATGCTGGAGACTGTATGCCTTCTGTTTCCTGAGTCTGTTATATTGTATGCTATCCATATTTTCGGCACAGCGTTCTTTTCTGTGTACTTTACTTCATACCCCACTATCACACCATTCGTTGGTGCGGATTGTGGAAGGGAGTTCCAGCTTAGCTGAATTGAGGTAGACGACATGGCTTGTGCTAATAAATTTGGAGGATATGCTTCCGGAACTGTAAATGAAAAATCGATAGTTATTCAGCAGGCTGTAGTCAGCTAGTTCTAATGTTAAAATGTGGCTAGTGTATTTACAGTAAATGAACGGAGGTACAGGCATCCAGTCTAGAACAGAGCAAAAGAAAGCCACAGGCCAGTTATTGTATTGCTATTCGATAATCTTCTGGGTGACCCAACAAATATGGAACCCTTAAAACATCCCCAAAATTTAAATACATTATCGATTTTTTGATAATTTCTCTTAGTGCATTTGTTTCAAAGACCCAAATGATATGGGAAATATTGAAAAGTTTTAAAATATCATTAAAGTTGTGGAAATAGTGCTAATAGGCACATTGGACAAGAGATTGCTGGTCAAGCCCCACAAGTAATTTGGAAATGTTCACACAGTAAAATAGTGATCTATAACCCCATAGACGTATTTTAAACATGATTTGAAATTGCCCGAAATTTTGATGGTAAACACCCTAATAAGGACCCTTAGCTTCCTGATTAATAAAGCTTGTTTCAGTAAATATCTTCAGATTTTCTTTTCGTATGATTGTATTGTGTCTACAGAACTGAAGATGTCATTCTACCGGGTGTCCCAAAAAACTATACTAACCATCAAGGGAGCTCCAAAGTAAACTTCGTGAAATAAAATGTTCATATCAAAATGAATGAAGTTTACTTTGGAGCTCCCTTGATACTAAGTGTCACGTAAATTATTATTTTTAAAACACATCTGTTGTGGCGTTGCTAGTTTTTCTCCTCTTGCTTCAAATTTTTTCAAGTCTATTGTTGACTTATTTTCCTGTGCTTCAAGAATTTGCTAATGCCAAAACGCCAATGNCTGAAGATGTCATTCTACCGGGTGTCCCAAAAAACTATACTAACCATCAAGGGAGCTCCAAAGTAAACTTCGTGAAATAAAATGTTCATATCAAAATGAATGAAGTTTACTTTGGAGCTCCCTTGATACTAAGTGTCACGTAAATTATTATTTTTAAAACACATCTGTTGTGGCGTTGCTAGTTTTTCTCCTCTTGCTTCAAATTTTTTCAAGTCTATTGTTGACTTATTTTCCTGTGCTTCAAGAATTTGCTAATGCCAAAACGCCAATGCTCTGCTGTGGAATTGGAGGCAAATTTGTCCTTTGAAGATTAATATTTCAACTCTCAAAACACCAGTATCAATAAACGAGGTATCTATGTTCAAGTTGACTATTAAGGAATGTTTAACATTTTTTTGGATTGATTTACGCTAAATTCTCATGGCTTGGGTTGACCAAATCCGCCTACTTTTTTTGGGACACCCTGTATAGATTCAAGATTCGAAGCAGTTGGGTGAGTGGCCGAGCGGCTTATGCAGTTTCCGTTAGGTAACTGAAGTTAAGCTTGGTCGCGTGTGGTCAAAATCTGGATGGGTGACATTATACCTATACTGTATCGAATTATGCAAATTTCAAGATTCTAAATATAGCACCATAACCATGGCAACCAATTTTTTACTGAGTGGTCGACAACAAATGAAAACCTATTTTGAAATTGTTACAAATATTAATCTCAAACATGGTACATGTTATGCCTATACATGTACTTAATGATATCTAACTCAACTTGACACAAACTTTTAATCATGATACTCATTATCATCATAATCATAACTTGATATATTGTTATTGTCATAGCAACAAGAACAATAGCCTTAATTTGATTTTATCACATGATTTGGATTTTTTGCATCAAAGTCCATCTAATTACTAAGTTGCAAGATCATAGCTACTGTGACAGCGAAGAAAAAGGGGGGGGGGGTGGAATCAACCCCCCAGGCATTGACCGCTTCAAAAGTCCCAGGCGAGATAGGGTTAAACTGTAGCTGAAATCGTAGATTAAATATACATATAATTTCTGATGGTTTTGCTCAATTCCTGTGCTTTCAATAAAATATATGGTCCCAAATTTCCCTCCAAGAAAATCAAAATTTCCCAAAACACCTTACTGCATTTAGAATAGAAAAAGCTTCCAAAGGTCTTGCTTCACGAAAAGAGTGTTTTAATTATAAGAAGAAAAATTCGTTCCTTTTATCTAATATTTGAATTCCTCTCAATGTGCAAGACAATTATTATTTGATTGATCAAATCAAGGGGTTTGGGAAATTTTGATTATCATGGATGGCAACTTTCAAGAATATAATTTATTGCAAGCAAAGGAATTATGCAAAATCATCGAAAAGGATACATGCATTTAATCTATCGTTTCATCTACACATAAAAATGTTAATCAACACAATCAAATCCCAGGTCTTTGATTTATTGTCAAGTGATTATACAGAACGCTTTTTTAACTCAACCGGTAAAAGATTTTATCGATAATGAAATAATATCCTACCATCCTCGTCTGTTCTAATCGATGTCCACTTGCTGATGACATTGTACTCAATTGAACCTTCCAAGTAGCCATAATAATGCACATAAAATGTGTATAAAGTATTTTTGCTGAGGTTGGCTACAGGTCTATTTGAATGCAGACCGTCAATCACTGGTAAGATAGTCTTTGGATAGCCTACTGACCAATCTTGAAACACAATATCGTACGCAAAGGCATACGTCCAATTGTCACCAGAGGGTAGAACGGGATGCTGAACCAATACATCAATAGCGGTAGAATTTATGACTGCCAGAGTAGGTGAATGAATGGGGTGGCCAGCTTGTGCTGTGGACAAAAAAAGATATACCAGATGCGCCAAAAAGTTTAGAGTTTGAAAATTCATAGCATGACGGCAGGGAGGCTACTTGACCCACCTTTTTGTACAGAGCTATGTCCCTGAGATTTTGATGAACAACCAAACTCTTTTGATGACATTATATCCTGTTCGACAATCGAATTTCAAGAAATTTGCCTTTTAAACCTATTAAGCCCAGGAAAAACTTTTACTATTTTGATCTGGCTGAGGGCTATTTTCGGCCCAACTGTTTATATCAGACATGAGTTATGGTAAAAAGATGACACCTCGCACACTTCATAGGCAATCCAAACAATAGGAAATTAAAGGAAATCAAGTGACTGTACTTGAATGTAGCAAATAATGTCTTCTGGCTAATGCGATATTTAGGAAAATTAAAATAATTGAATAGTGCTTACAAATGTGACGTCCTTAATCATAATGACGTCATACAAATTTAGAATGTGCTGATGTCAGCAAATTTTAGTATCTGATATATCAAATCAAAGAGCCTTTTGTGCTTAGTCCAACGATGTATATTAAATTGATATAAAATCAAAAATGAACATTCTAAAACATTTAAACGATTTAAATACCTCTATCTAGTAAGACAGTGTTGAAGTCACGTGACAAATCTTTGATAAAGAAAATGGAATCATTTGAAAGCCCATCAAATTTTGAGAAAATTGAAGGAATCTCTGACTCTAGTTTAAATTCGCCTAAAATCTACATGCAATCTTTTGTTAGGGAGGGGGGGGGCAATTACTGAATAGGGTGAATGAGATTCACTTACACGGAGCGAGATTTTTGAGCTGTCCGGTCCAATCAGTTTTCCATGTTCCACCTCCATCAAGCAAGCGTTTCTTATATTTAACTCGTAACCACTCATTGCCACCTTCTTCAACAAAGAATATCTCAACCTTGTAGTACTGTCCTTTTTCCAACTCACCAACATCAATGTCACTGCAAGAAATGACATCCTCAAAAGTACTGCGCCACTTAAAGCATCAGACCTTTTTGAAAATCAGTGTGCCCAAACATAGTTAATAGTAATTATGGTCCAAAGAAGCATGGATCTCTCATTGGAGCAAAGACTTGCAGAGAAAATCGTATGTCTTGCTTATCTTTGCAAATAGTAGTCATATACAGGGTGTCCCAAAAAGGGTCCGGCTTCTAAATTTGAATAAATCTGATAATGTTTGATGTATATGAGCCATGTAGGTATTACTTGAGAGCTGAGACATCTAATTTTCTTTTAAGTCTGTTGTAGTTAAAATTTGGCAAGCTTTAGGGACCAGGCGGTTCCTCAAAGTTGAGGCTAATTTGTACGTCTTTTTTCACTCATGTATTCTGATCTTCCAATAGACTTGTCCAGATAGTCTAGAAAAATCAACCGAAATACTTTTAGAAAGCTGAGAATTTTTTATTTAATAACTTGCGAAATTCTTTTCCAACCTTAGATGTTGCAATATGAGGGGACACAAAAAATGTGGCTATGAAGGGCAAATACTTTTTAGCCTGTTGTTGATTGTGAACAGGCTAACATTTTCAAGTAGACGTTCCGTTCTGCACAAAGTGCAATGCATCTTGGAAATTTAAACAGTTTCTTAAGTTGCATTTGCAAATCCGTTCAATGATACTTTCTTAACAAGGCAATAATTTATTTTCTCCACCTCTGTGCATTGCGAGGTCCATTTTGGCAGAATGTATCGCTGCATCATATAGGGCAACATGCCCCCTTGCCAGTGGCAAAAAAATTTCTATTAGTTCAAGTAACTCCTTGCCAAAGAAAGACACTAGCAGTTTTCACTTCAACTAAGATTAAGGCTGGTTTGATTTTCCAACAGTAAATATCAATGTAAAATTAGACAATTGTAGAGTAAATATGACAACACACGCAAAAATAAGCCACAACTTCGAGGCCCCCCTGGTTTCTTGAAAATTGCCAAATTTGAACTGTAATAGACTCAACAGAAGATTATATGTCTCAGCTCTCAAATAAACCAAAATGGTTCATATAAATCAAATATTTCCTATTTTATTCAAATTTAAAAGTGAGACACTTTTTTGGGACACCCTGTAGATGAACCAGGTGAGTCACAAAAATGTATACACTTTTTGAAAAATCTTACTTTTTGAATAATCTATGCAACCAATTGGTACCATTTTAATTTTATGGTCTTACGGAGGCTTCAACGTAATATTTGAGATCTTTTCTATAATTTGTTGATGAATTAATTCCTTCTGAAATCAGGATTTAGCCAAAAGTCTTATTTCTCAATTTGCCAACAAAAAACAGCCAACAAAAGTGCTGTTGACTATCATGAAAATTTTTAATTTTTGATGCTCAGCATTGCTGAGATAGCATTATTACATTTCAACTGTTTCCGTATCCTGTATCATTAGAAAGCAGTGGCTGAGCAAAAAAACTTTATTTTACCATTTATATTGCTAAAAAATGGATTAAATTCAAATTGAGCCAATCTGATATGGCTTTAGCGAAAAGCCCATTGAAGCTAGTTTTCGATAATTCTTTATTGGAGATTAAGATGGTGCATTGTAAATTATACATAAATTCTTAAAATTAAGTCAAGCCATCCGTCAGGCAATAGAGTTTAAAGCTTTTAAAGAGTTTAAAGAGTCTAAAACCTTAAGGCTTTAGAAAAACGGTGAAAAGTATACCCCAAAACGTAAAAAATACACTGTGCATCATTGAAATAACAGTCCGCTCGAACAAAATACCCCTTTTGACAACCGGCTTTAGAAAAATTGCCTTTTTTCGATACCCGACGCTAGAAAAATGAGGCGAAAACGATACCCGGAAAGGAGTGCACATTCCGTCAGCAAAATATACTAAGTACCCCCCCTCCCCCGTGGGACTTAAAGATATTTTCATTGATCGTAAAATTGCCCAATTTATTTCCACCTCTTAAATGGACCATTATGGAAACAAAGTCTCTTCTTGACCTTTTTAATGCTATCCTTGCCATCTCAGTTTAGAGGTGCTCCTTTCGTTATATTTATAGTATCCTTTTAATTGTATTTAATCATCGTTATAATTTAAAACTTTTTATTGTTATAACTTGTTTTTAATTTAAGCCATTGTAATTTCAAATGCTAATGGCGAATGAATACTTACTCACCTACTCACCTACTTTGAATTAAATAGAAATCAGTCGAGTCTGCCCGCAGGCTAGTTGTACCGGTTTTACTTAAAAAGATAACAAACCTAGCAGCCATGGTTGCAGCTACTGTTACAGTTCCTTTGTTTGCCGTGGTAATATTCAATTGACAGAGGTTGTCACACTGCAGTTGAAATGTGTAGTTTCCAATTTCAGCTGGTATATAATAGCCAGTGTATCTCAAAGCGAAATAATCTTTTGTGTTCACCGCAGATGCAGAATCATAGATCGATTCCCGGCAGATAACGGCAGAAGGATTGCCAGGGTATTTTGCTGCGTTTGCTGGTTTTTGCATAAAGCTTTCAAATGTTTGGCTGGATGGATATTGGATGTTGTCAAACTGCTCCACAAATAGTCTGTTTGTTTTGTAGAACTCTGTTTGAAAGATATCTCGTGGAATTAGATACGATGTTGAAAAGCTTTCTACAGGGTATCCAAAGAACATTGTCTGATTTTTTTAATTTAAATAAATCAGAAAATATTTGATAAATGGACCATAACTTTGTAATTCTCTCGCAGATGATATTCGAGACATCGAGTCAAGAGAGTGTTTTTGCAAGAAGTTCAGAGATTCCTAACTTGTGAGGTATTAAGAAATCAACTGATCTTTGTTTGTAATCCTATTTTACACATTTAGATACAAATTACTGTTTTTCTTATAAGGGCCCTAGACTAGATAAGCTTTGCTTTTTCTAGGGCGCATACGACAGTATTATGCTTTTAGTTAAATATTGTACTGTTGTACGAATAAAAAATGATGATGATGATGATGATGATGACGATGACGATGACGATGACGATGACGATGACGATGGCGATGACGATGACGATGACGATAGCGATGACGATAACGATGACGATGACGATGACGATGATGATGACGATGACGATGATGATGATGATGATGAGGATGAAGATGTTAACGATGATGATGAGCTATATTTGCGACTGCAAATCAGTCATTTTCATACTCTAAACTCTAATCGCAAATGGCCTAAGTAAAACAGCCTACTACAAAACTTCCCAAAATTCATGTTTCCAATGCCGGAAAAAGGGAAAACAGTCTGAAGGAACCAAGATTTTCAAAATTATAGATTCTTGCCTTAACGTTTTGTTTTCACTTCATCAAAAAACAATGAAGTACCAAAATTAACGTTTCCTTGAGCCAGGTTTCTTGGAACCATTCTATTATTTATTTGTGTTTCTTTTTAATACTGTACAGTGAGTGCAACGACCAAATATCGTTGCATCTAGGAAACTTGTGTCCAGATTGTATGTGCCAGTGAGTCGATAAAAGCAATCCTCGTTTCCAAGTCCACAACTCCCTGGATCTCAAGGCAATAATATTGGCAAATATATTATTTAATGGTGTACATGTTTAATTCGATTTTAAAATTTACCTGACTGAAATCGGCCATTCAGTTGTGAAATTATGAGGGATTTTCTCTAGGTAGCCCCGTCTGGAAACCTCAAAAAAAAGCCTAAAATCACGACCCAGTTTTGCTAATATTTCTGCCTTACAGCAATTACTTCAACACGTTTTAGCACGTGCTATCTTCTTGAGAGGATGAAATCATCCAGAATATTGTTGTTATGCTACCAGGAATGACACTTTTATCCTCCCAAAAGGATAACATGTCCTAATGCATGTAAAACCATTGCTGTAACGCAAAAATATTTGGAACATTTGGTCGTGATTTTACGCCTGTATTGAAAGTTTCTTAAGGGGCTTTCTCTAGAAAATCCCTGATAATTTCTCAATGGAGTGGCCGATTTCAGTCAGGTAAATTTTAAAATCGATTTGAACATGTCTGCCATTAAATAATATATTTTCCAATATTATTGTCTTCATATCCAGGGAGCAGGGGCCTTTTGAACGGGGATTGTTTTTCTTTTTAATCACCCGGTATATAAGAGCATGAGTCCTAGTTTGAGCGAACAGTGGAGCAATACCTAGTTGAGTTTACAGTAGCGATATGCAGGAAGAAAATCACATGACTAGTGAACATGCAATATCGAATTATTCTAAAATAAGATCAAAATTATATTTACCCATTGATCTTCGAAGAACTCTCCCATCCAATGGTTTCAGTTCTGTTCCGTTTGGAAACTTAACGCCAACTTTTAAGAAAGGTAAGTAGTTCCAAGAAAAGCTTTCGCCATAATATAGTACTTCGATCTTATATCTAAATCCTTTTTGTAGGTTGAGAGCATTTGTCCATTTCCTGGGAGCAAAACATGCCGATTTTTAAACATTGTTACAGATGATATAGTTTTAAACCTTAAAGGGAATAGACATAGCTATATTGAGTGGTCGCTATAAATAGGCTACGAAAACGCCCACGCACCCATTGTTTCTTCAGCTAAACAATGAAACGGAACGTGCCAACAGTATTAAATACAATAGACTATATTTTTAACTTGGTCCGGGCCAGCTTTTAACTAGGTCGATTCCCTTTAAACCAATGCATTGGATTTCTGGCTACATTGCATTCTACCAATTTTGCTGACTTAAATGATCATGTAAATCCTAATAACAATGCAAATTACAAAATTTTCCTGATGCAAAAATTACACACCATTTCACTAAACATTTACTTTTGACTATGATCGCAGGAAATATTTAGATAAAACAAAAAAAGACTGCGATATCTGCTGCCAAGAAATTTTAAATCAGAAGTTCAGAACATAGGAAATTTTTCCGAGCTATTTCTAGATATATGAAGCTATTTCTAATTTTTGAACTTGATTGCAAAGAGAAGCTCGCTACGCACTAGAGGGTAAATTTACCTGTACATCCAACCAATAGGAGCAGCGCCTATATGAGTGAGGCTTCCTATGGTCCATGGCTCAAGTTCTATTTTAAATTGACATTGTGTGTTGCAGGCGATGAAAAATTGATGGGTTCCACTTTCAGGCGATATAAAGTATGATCTAAATCGTTTGTACAAGTAGGCATTGGCATGACTAGGCATATTCCATTCAAATTTGTCTTTGTTTTCAGCAGAATGAGGACAATCCGGATAACCAATATCTAAAGTATTCCATTGTTCTAACCCATAGCCACGATAGTAGTGGGACCAGCTCTCTTGTAGTATGCCGGCATTTGGCTGATAAAATGCTGGAAATAGAAAAACAAAATCCTAATTCACCAATTCTGTTGCATTCCAGCAGCACTTCAATACGATCGATTGCTGAAGCATGTCGAAAATTGTCACAATGTGTTCCAATCTGTTCCTATGTGACACTTTTTGATAAATGGAAACTGCCTAACATTCTGCGACACTAAGACCCCGTTTACACGAGAGAAAACTGGATCGATCCCAAATTGGATAGCTCTGGTAAACGATCCCAAACTGGACGAACGGATCGATCCCCAGCGATCCCGTGTAAACGCAAGGCCATTCCGTACCAGTTTTGGATCGTTCCCGTTCTGGATCGATCCAGTTTTCTCTCGTGTAAACGGGGTCAATGTGATACTTTTCAAACAACGGTGCCCTTTGCGATTACTAGGAACCACAGTTTCCAAACTATAGAAGACTTTGCCATCTCCAAACAATGCAGTCACGTGATGGTTCCATTTAATAGCGATTACAAAATTTGTAATATTCCGGCCAACAAGTTCAATTTGTTTCATTTGTCCCCTTTAATATCATTGTCGAATTGATATGATAGAAATTATACAAGAGAATAATGGGTTACACGTATTTTTCTTTTTATAAGAAACCGCTTATAAGAAACTGAATTCTCAGATTGCTAAACATTTAAGAAACTCCAGTACTGGAAAAATATTATTCTATTTATTTTAATAAAGAAGATCCTTAGCATATTTTTGTTTTATTTTCAATTTGTTTCCGTATCATATTACTCGGAAGGTAATTGAGTAATATCTAAACATTGGAAAGATTTCACAAAATTTCGTTTTGAAATGTTCGCGAGGGCACAGGAACTAGGAAGTAAACATAAAGATTACTATGGAATTCGTAAGAAACTCGTAAGAAACTCGTAAGAAACTCGTAAGAAACTCGTAAGAAACTCGTAAGAAACTCGTAAGAAACTCGTAAGAAACTCGTAAGAAACTCGTAAGAAACTCGTAAGAAACTCGTAAGAAACTCTGAGTGTTCATTATCTGATAATTTTAAGAAACTTTCAGAACTGGCTCAAATTCTTAGTTTCTTACAAAAAAACTTACGTGTAATCCCAAGCAGGCCATAAACATTTTGGAGCAACAACACAGCATCCAGAAACGCTGGAGAGGGGGTCGGAGGGAAGAGCAAACGCCTCTCTTGCCCTCTCGAAAATAGGCAGAATAAGCATGAATTCTTTCAAAAAACTTATAAATGCCGCCATTTTGAAAATAAGCAAGATATCAAAAGATTTCCAAGGAAGATTTATAGCAAAGTACCCTAAGTTCCTTTCAGCAATTTAATTCAGAGAAAATTGTAAAAGAATTTTACACCAACCCTTTTAAAGATTTGAAAGATTTGAGCCCTTTGCTGGCGGAATGAGTTATTTTCCTAATGCTTTGCCCTTCACTTTGCAGTTTTGCCCCCCTAAAAGTTTGCTCTATCTGGCGAGGTGTCTCTGATAGCATATAGCGTAATATATTGTAGAAATATGTGACCATGTTCCTCTGCAGCGTCATTATTGTATGATAAGTGTGTCGTGTTTTTTTTTTTTGCTACTGGAAAAAGTGTGTCGTGTTTTTTTTACCAACCTGTATTTATGTTATCATGTTGCTAATTGCGACTAACGAGGAGCGTGGCCATATGAGTGCAGTAGACTTGATCAAACTACTTACTTGGAGTCAGTGAGGAGGATTGCACAAAAGAGTGGACACTTGTCCAGACAAATATTTCCAATAGCACTGAATATTTCATTTTCGTATGGCACCGTCATCAAATGAGTGGACGACCGTAGATTGCAATTATTTCAACACGATAGCTCTTCTGCATCACCCAGAATGAATTGAATTGCTGTTATGAAATGTTTGGAAATGAGATGATAATATTTCTGAATTTTCAATGACTGTAAATTAAAGAAAGTAGTTAAATTTCGATTTCAAATTAGCGAAATTCTATTAGCAAAGTTTTATTTCCTGACCGATTTTGAAGCATACTACGAAATTGCATGAACATATAAAAGTGCGTCTCCAGGGCCGTAGGAAGCATCTTAAACTTGGAGGGGCACGGCACTTCAAGGGACACTTTTTCAGTAAGCTAAAAGGGCATTTCCTGAAACGAAAAAGGCACTTCTTTGTTTATTGCAAAATCTTGGGGGGGCACGTGCCCCCAGTGCCCCCCCGGCGTCTCTCCCTCTGTCCAAGGGCACTAGGAAGATACTAAAAGCCGATTAAGCGACATACCTTCAGTTCTTGGTTAGCTTTAAAGTATTCTTTATATCAATCTAATGTTGAAACCGTGGTTGTCATTCTTTTGCGTTGACCTGCTATCGGATCCTAATCGAAATTGCCAGCGTCGCTGCAACGACCTCTTGTAACCTCTTGTAAGCTGGCAATTTCGATTAGGATTCGATAGCAGGTCAACGCAAAAGAATGACAACCACGATTTTGACATTAGATTGATATAAAGAATACTTTAAAGCTAACAAAGAACTGAAGGTATGTCGCTTCATCGGCTTTTTAGTATCTTCCTAGTGCCCTTGGTTATATCATGCACGAATCGAAGGGTAATCCTAAATCATAAAATGAAGAATCCAGGGCAAGATTTGCGATATCTTCTCAAGTCTGTGGCTCAACATAAGGGTTTTCCAGCTATCATTTCAAAGGCTTTTGAGCATTTCAGCATAATATTTATTACTTCTCAAAAAAGTTTGCCGTTGATATGAGCAAAACAGAAGAAATTTTGAAAAAGTAGCAAAACCAAATTATGCAGGTTTTTTCAAGCGTCGATACTTTTTTTGACTCACCCGGTGATTATGAATCATTAGATTGAAGGTAAAATATTCTTAATTAACCTTTTCATTGCCGAGCAAGGACAGCTATAAATTCATAATTATATGCGTATTTACTCCTTATTATCATAAAACCAGCTGTTATAAGTTTAAAGAATATTTGCGTTGGACATTGTAAACCTTTTATCGGATTCTACCACGGGCTTTAGGAAACTCTGAATTAAAAATTAGATTTTCGGATGATACATCGAGTAATTTTCTTCTTTTATATTTCGTTCGTGATATATCGAGTGTGAAGCGCGTGGCAGAGTGACATGACCTAGAGCCATTATGCCACTCAAACGTAAACTCCATCTCCCGTTCGTTTTGCCACACTTGTGTGGCATAATGGCTCTAGGTCACGTCACTCTGCCACGCGCTTCACCCTCGATATATCACGAATGAAATACAAAAGAAGAAAATTACTCGATGTATCATCGAAAATCTAATTTTTAATTCAGAGTTTCCTAAAGCCCATGATCCTAACGAGCTGATGACAGTTAACTATATAGGTAAACTTCAT